>JACXGM010011741.1:0-24713 GCA_016801145.1 Umbra pygmaea
AGCGAATAAATTGAAATCGGAAGCGTTTAAAGACTCTATTTCTCCATTGTTTATTTCTAAAGATATAGGGCTATGTATAAAAAGCTCCAATACCTTGTACCTCACGTTATGGCCCTGTATCAGCAGTTTTTGTAAACGTATGCTAGTTCCTGACTCATAACCACGTGACTTCCTGTCGCACAGTAGAGAAATTACCGTAAATTCCAGTAGAAACTCGCAGACAATCGGTGGGAAGTGGAGGCATACAGTCAAGGGAGAAGCCCATCGCAACAAAATATTTCTTTCTCTATTTCTACTATGGTCTCAAGTCTCTACATGAGCAAGATTCGGGAATGCTGTCTATGCAAATGGGAGCAGATTCTTCAGGCGCGTATAACATAAATTTACCGCTTTCAGAGACATTGCTCACATCACATCTACGTCACCACACTCAGCTGAGGCTGCGCAGTATGCCTGGCTATCATTTAAAAAAGTTGTTCAATTGGGCTTTAAGCTCTCTCCGTTGAAATGAATGAGATCGTTCCATCCTGTTATTAATACATCCATGGTTGTTACCGTAATAACCTGATAATATGTGAATGTGAAATATTGATTCAACCATCATGGCAGAAGGACTCGCGGGGTTGCGACTGAACCATTGGATTGAACCCATCGGGGCTGCAGGACGAACACATGTTCCACAACATGTATTAAAGAAAGTGTAAGAAGTGTAAAAGACCAGTGTCACAAAGATGAAAAGATACTCAGCTGTGTCAAGAACGATGCGAAAAACATAGAATCAACACAATAAATACTTTACACTCATTGCATTCTCGTCAATGTACATTTATTATTGAATACAACATAAATTGCTTTATACATAAAAGTGCCATAAGCTGAGCACATACATTATGGAACCTTAGAGAGCTACTGTAGTAATACATACTTTTGAGTTTCCTGTTCTTGTAACATACAGAATATGGTAAAGTACACAGTTATTTTCTCTGGGATATAGTTATAAAGGGACACCGATCTCACAATTATTTTATATATATATTTACCTATAAAACCTCATCTTTAACAGGACATGACACTCTTTAAGCGCTGGCTAGCGTCCTAGAACTAATGCTCCAACTATCTACTGCACACAACTGATCCTAACAAGCATAATATAAAATAGTGGTTACATTGCCTTCCTCCAATTACCAATTTAGGGAGAGTGGGACAAACGCATATGCTTTAGTCCAGACTGTTTTGGACACAAACAACAAACCAACTGGCTTACAATCAGAAAAGCATCGGTACTAGTCCTCTGGTACTAGGACTGGTTTGCAGAACACAGACAATATCTAATTGTGAACTAACAAAATATTAAATAAAGATGAAGCATTTGATTGTTTAGTAGTCCAAAACAAAAACAGTCTCCAACAAACTAGCCCTACTGATCTTGGAATCTTCTCTCCCACTGTGCTTTGGACCCTTGCTGACTGAGCAAAATAAATGGCAAATGAAATATAGGCCTTGCCCATAAACAGTCCCTATCCCTAAATAGCCCATTTAGCCAGCAAGTGTAGATAGCTGTGCTGTGCTACAGTGTAGAGACTGGCGCAGAGCGAGTGTGCTTTAACCCAAAGGCCAATACATGGACACGTTGGGCCTAGTGGAGCTAAACCACACACAGTACAAACTGAAGTAACACATCGCCTGGAAGAAGAGAGAGAAAGAGAGAGAGCATGGTGTAAGGGAGGAAGATTGAGGAAAGCGGGAGAGAAATTAATGGCTCATCTGAAAGATTAAATAGTAGAGAATTTTTGTAACTCATTTGTGATGAAATGGCTGCGAGTGTTTCGATCTCTAAGGGCATGTAATATGAAATTCAGATTTAAAACACTGACAAAAACACTAGTCTCTCCCTCACACTGGCAACACTGTACACACACTTACACTCCGTACACATAACGCCAACAGCCCCCCACACACGCACACACACAATACACCTAACAAACAGCACAGTACTTTTTGTTAAACCACAGTTTCAATAATAAATAGATGTCAAGACAACTTTTTTTAAATAATAAAAAACAAAAAGGGAAGGTACCATATTTGTAAGTACATATTAAAAGACTCATAGAAACACCACTGAACCGAAGCACTGGATTGGTTGGGATCTGATAATATGTTGGTCCCCTGATCACCTTGTCTGTAAAGTAAATTTAAGGATGCCTTTTGAACATAAATTTAACGCATATTTAACATATATTTAACAATTATTTAACATATATTTAATGCCTTGTGAACATTAATTTAACGTCTGAAAGACACATTCTCCACTTTTCTCTGCAAGTGACATCTATACTGGTCAGAATAAGACAAACGCCACAGTCGTCCACTACAGCATACAGTATGGTTCCAAGCTCTTGATCAAATAAAATAGAAAGATATGCACAGGAACATGTACAGTGTGCACATACAACACACACGCAAATAAAGCAGGAGGAAGCAGGTAGATGTCCTCACATCTGTTTGACTACAGTGTCTCCTCATATTTCTGTCTCTTTGCTACGGTCGCTGTCACTTGCTAAAAGCATTGACTTCAACGTAGTCACTCATTAAGTCTTCAGTGTTTCAGTGGTTTTCAATTACAGTGTGCATACCGTAAATACAAATATATACACACACCTGAATACTAACCTTTTTCTATAAACCTTTCTGTACATAGTCTATATAGTCTATGTTGAGGTTAGCACCTGGCTGACAAAACTCGTTCAGCAAAGCACAACAGCCCAGGAATTAAAGATCGGTGATAAATTACTGGAAGAGATTTTGTGATCACCATAACGTGTTATTAACACGTTAGAAGATCAATACCATGTTTTTCACATTATTAACTTGTTAGAAAACCACTAGCATGTTATTAACGTGTTACAAGATCACATATGCCAGTAGGACCTCATCTGAGACATCAAACAATACAGTAGAGTGTACATCAATGATAATTGTCAAATCACACTGTTAACAACAATGGCTGAAGCCATGACAACAGTTACCACATCAACCGCCTGATAGAGAACATGGCCGTTTGTGCTGCACACAAGGACAGGATCAGACACGAAAATGTCACGTAAAAGACTCTGTGCAGACAGATATTTCCTAACCTTTATTGAGGGAGAAGCGAACACACAGGCATTTTGTGACCTGCAGTGCACTCACGCTATGCTGGATAAACAGACAGGACTAAAAAATTAGATTCTAAAATGTACATCTCTGGGCATCTCTAGATGTGTGACCAACCACACATAGTGGAGTACTTCTGCCTACATACCAGTTGTTATACAGTAAATCTACATCAAGGAGCATGGATGTGAATGTAGTCCTCCTGTGTGCACATGCTAGACAAGGTGACACACTGCTTCCCTTCATCAGGGAATATCGACATCTATGTAAGAGATGATCATCGGGAATAATGACCTCAGATGTCCATCCAATATTGCACAGAAGCTCACATATTTGTGCGCATAGATATATGTAGCTATATTTAGAGAGATATATATTTATATAGACATTTGTTTATAGAACTATATATACACAGGCACATTTTTCCTGCCATAAAAAAAACAATCAAAAGACATCAGGAGAAACATTAATAATCACACAATAACATTGCAATATTGACATGGTAATAACATGAAAGTAAAATGTTAATATCATGTAAATAACATCCAGACCAGAGATGGGAAACTTTTGATGATAGAAAGGGCCAAAAAAAGTTATTCTAACTACTAGAGGGCCAGATTGTAACCGTGCACTTCCACTAGTAGGATACCCTCAATTAGCAAATTATTATAGATAGTAATTTAATGATAATAAAATATGTACCAGTAATCCAATTTTATTGTACCAACATTTAAATGTGAACAGACAGGTCAATATAACACTGTTGTACATATCCCACAATTTTCCTATACGTTTTTAAAAACCCAGCCATTTCCCCCTCCCAAAAATGATTGTTTTTGTGCAGGGAGATGTCCTACCTCATTGTTGCAGATTCCTTATTTAGTAATTTTTTACTTCCTGCTTCCAGTCTGTAATGTATTTAGTAAAAAACAATAAAAATAGAGTCCCTGACAAACGTCAAATCAAGAGACGCGATGTCTCCGGCTCTGATAGACCCATATAGACCCTCTATTCCCCCTTATTTGCAGCAGAACTTCCTTTATCCAACATTAGTTTCAAGCATGCAGGGTTGGGGTGATATGACGCATTGACGATGACCAGGGTTTTAATATTTGGAAATTGACTTGTGGGCCACACTAATTGAGGGCCGCCAGTTTCCCATCCCTGATACAGACATACTGAACAGCAAACATCATTAGAGAGGCCTTACTGGACACAGTAACCAAGTTTAAAAGTTTCTCTGTTCAAACAGTTTTACACGGACAAATTGGGTTTTCATATTTCAGTCAGATTCATAAGGAGAGGTGGGTGGGTCCACATTTATTAAATACCTGACTCAGGACACAAACCACACACCTACCCCCAAAGGTAAACACACACACCTCTAGGGAGGTCTGCCTACAGAGTACGCTTCCCTCTGTGCTGGGAGGGAAAGGGAGTCTTATCTGTCAGTGAACTCCTTGGGAAGCAGGCTGCTGTCGGGGGCTGGCAGCCGAGGAACAGTTCTGGCTGGGATGGCAGGGGGAAGGGAGGGGAACGCCGAGGGGCTGGAGGACCAGAGAGGGCTGGAGTCGAACCCGGAACAGGTGAGCTGAACCTGGGGCTGGGGGGCACGGGCGGAGGCTGTGGGGGGGCACTTGGCCCGGAAGTCAGAGTCCTCATCAAAGGTCACCCACCGCTGGGCACGAGGGGCGGGGGGACTCTGCAGGGGGAGGGGCGGAGCAACGGTGCGAGGGAGGATTGCAGAAGGGAGGAGAGGGGGCGCGGGGGTAGGGGTCAAAGGGGTTGAGGACAGCCCATACACAGGCATGGTCTGGGGGAGCAACAGAGAGGGCGCCCCAGGCATGAAGGTCGGGAACGGGGCAAGGGCCTGGGTGAAGGCAGCACTTTGGAGGCCAGACCGGGAAGCCAGCTGCTGGGTGGAGAAGTCAGGTGTGAGGGGGCGCCTCTGCTGCGCCTGGGGGCCCGTGAACGGGTTGGTGCTGTTGGGCCGGGCCGGCATGGGCTCGCTCAGGAACGGGTTGGGGGAGGCCCGCTGCAGAGCCTCCTGGGAGCGACTCCGAGAGGGAATGGGGGGAGGGGGGAGGAGCGACGGGGTGAGGGCCGGGGGGAGGGCGGCGGGTGAGGACTGGAAGCCCTGCAGGGTGGACGGAGGTGTGGGGTGGAGAGAGAGGGAGGGGGGAAGTGTGGAGGAGAAGGAGGGAGGAGGGGCAGAGGAAGAGCATAAGGAGGAGTTCCTGGTCAGTGATTGGGTGGTGAGCCAGGAGGCGGAGAGGTCAGAGGTGAGCGTGTCGAAGGGGTCGGGCTTCCACTGTACTTCTACTGCGTTTCCGTTCATCCCATTGGTCTAGAGGGGAGAGAATGACATGAGAATGACCAATCAGAGCCAAGAATGTAAAGCTTTTACAGTGTTATCATTGGATCAAACCATCTATGATTGGGTGTCCTAAACAATATAGCTAGCATGACTGAATGGCATATATGAAATGTTTGTAGAAATATTGCTAGTTTAGCTTGTTGATAAGGGGCGTCCAACCCCCTGTTATCCGCCACATTGTTACTTTGTTCAATTACAGTAGATTCTATGGTGTTGTGGTTTCAAAATGCTACAGTGTGGAGTTCTAGAAAGCTAGCTAGTTTTCTTGTCTTGAGACTGACAACCTTTCCTTGCCCAGGAGGATAAACAGGTGGATGTTAGCAGCTACATATTTAATATCAATACTAGAATAACCAGTGTACATATTTATAGCTGGAGAACATGGGAAGAGGTATCCACTGATCTTGTACATTTTAATGCAGTACAAAATGTGACAGAAGTTGATTTAATACTGATTTTAAATTAACTAGCTCAATAAAATATTTCTATATCTATATTGTTTTTATTTCAACACCAATGTACCTTGATTAAAAACATTTTTATAATGCTAGAAACACCTTAGGAAGCTGTTAAATGTGTTTACGGTTGTCTCTGGAAGATTTTAATATTTACTTTTGGTTAGGACCTTCACATAAAATAATTTTTAACAGACAATTTCTAAACCCACATTTGAATGCTGAACTAATTCAAAGCGGTGTTAGCACATGCTCAGCGACTAGTTTGGTCTTTTTTTTTATTTATTTTTTATTTCACATTATAGAATATAAAAAAATTTTAAATGACACTATATAGCCTGAATCCACAACTTGTTAAAGGAACTTGGTATATGACAAATTATTCAACACACAAACAGTAACAAAACCATGTAAAAATACATGATGAATTTCATATCGGGCCCACCTAAAGGCGTTGATCAAAGCAAAGCATATATGAATGTGTTGAATGGATGGAGGAAGCCAACATTATATTGTTTTAAACTGGCCTGTAATTTGGAAGTCAGATTTGCTATCGCCACGTTGGCCGAATAAAAACAGTTGAGTTTACAGGTAAAAAACAACCGCCACCCATTCACAAGTTCATGAGCCACAACATAAAGGTGATTATTACCATGAACTATGAGACCACTGGAAGGTTAAATAAATTCACATCAAATGTATAACAAAAATAATAAGAAAAACAGAAATAAAATGTAAACTACAAAGATTACTGTAATGTCATGTATGACAGTAGGGTGAGTCTCAAACCACTCTCTGTTCCCTAGATACATAGCATACGACCACAATCCCTTCAGTATTTCTACCTTGATGTGATTTGACAATAGTGCATTAGCTACTGTTTACGGGTAAGAAGTAAGATACTTCAGAAAAATGCATGCACTATGTATTAAGGATCAAAAGTAATGTATAGTCATGGTCAAAAGTTCTGAGAATGACAAGTATAGGTCTTCACGAAGTTTGCTGCTTCGGTGTTCTTACATCTTTTTGATAGTTTTCTTGTCTTCTCCAGACAAGGTGTTTTCCAGATGGCGCAAACAATCGGAAAGGGGATTCATCAGAGAAAACGGCTTTACCCCAGTCCTCAGCAGTCCAATCCCTGTACATTTTGCAGAATATCAGTCTGTCCCTGATGTTTGTCCTGGAGAGAAGTGGCTTCTCTGCTGCCCTTCTTGACACCAGGTCTTCCTCCAAAAGTATTTGCCTCACTGTGTGTGCAGATGCACTCACACCTGCCTGCTGCCATTCTTGAACAGGATCTGCCAGGTAGTCCCCCGATCCCGCAGCTGGACCAACTGAAGGAGACGGTCCTGGTGCTTGCTGGACTTTGAGTGCCCTGATGCCTTCTCCACAACAATTGAACCTCTTTCCTTGAAGTTCTTGATAATGTGATAAATGGTTGATGTAGGTGCAATCGTACTAGCAGCAATGTCCTTGCCTGTGAAGCTCTTTTTGTGCAAAGCAATGATGACAACACGTTTCCTTGCAGGTAGCCATGGTTGACAGAGGAAGACCAATGATTTCAAGCACCACCCTCCTTTTAAAGTTTCCAGTCTGTTATTCTAACTCAATCAGCATGACAGAGTGATCTCCAGCCTTGTCCTCATCAACACCCTCACCTGTGTTAACGAGACAATCACTGACATGATGGCAGCTGGTCCTTTTGTCACATGGCTGAAGTGCAGTGTAAATGTTGTTTTTGAGGATAAGTTAATTTTCTTGGCAAAGAGGGACTTTGTAATTCATTGCAATTCATCTGATCACTCTTCACAAAATTCTGGAGTATATGCAAATTGCCATCATCAACACTGAGGCAGCAGACTAGATAGATTAGTGTTTGTGTCACTCTCAAAACCTTTCACCACAACTGTACTATCCAGTAGGAAAACTTAGAAGTGCACTAACTGCTAGCAATCAGGGTCAATAGTAGTGCTCTATGCTGGGGATTAGGGTGTGATTTGAGACTGTACTGGTTCATACATTGGACTGGAACACTGAAGGCACTGCTATGGATAGATGTTTGATAGAGCTGGATTTATACCTGTCACCCAGAGGACTGCTCCGGCTTGGGGAAAGAGAGAGACAGGCGAGAGAGAAAGAGACTGTGTGTATGAACTGAATTGACAGATTTAAACATGAGGTAGGAGAACACTCAGAAACCCAAAACGTTAGAGAATTTGGAGACAGAAAGAGCAAAAGTAGCCAGTTGTGTAGTGTGGTATCTACTCTTTATCCCTCCACTGTAGAATCGGCCTTGTGTTCTTGCAACATGCCATGACCTTAGACCTGCATGTCTGAATGTATTTGCTGTCCACAGAAAGCCTTTAATCTATACCCTGTTAGTAGCAGTCCCCTCACACTAAATCAAATAGATGCTAACAGTAGAGACGTTAACAGGGGAAAGGCACAGAATACATACATATTTTGAACACCTTTTAATCCAATATTCTGCCAATTTGTGGTATCCAATCCACAATTATGGCCTTGCCTCACTGTAGCAACGTGCATTGATATTAGGAGAGTGGCGCCGGCATCCTCTGAAGTACGTACAACTAGGCTATTCTGCTTCTCATCAAACAGCTGAACCAGAAACTTAACTGGACCCAAAAGGTCTAACCCCACAGTTAGGCTCGCCAGCGCCTCAGCACCAACAAGGCGGGACTCCCATCCACTGTCCTGTGCTGCGACTAACCCGGAATTTCCACCAATTGCAGAACGGCTGCGGATCGGCTCCGCCGTCATTCAATACCCACCAGGTCCGTATTTGTTGCGGAACGTCTGACAGTGACTGACATGAGGACCCTTGCAAATTCATGTATGATCGCGATATAACAGCATATATACTGTGCTGAATTGTTGCGGAGCTCTCCGGCATCCGGCAGAAATAGAAGCTCTGCGTATCTGCTCCGGAGGGCTGCGGATCGCCGGAGCTGGGACGGAGTCAGAACGCAGCCGTTCCGCAGTCAGTGAAAATACACACATTGGCCCTCATTTATGAAACGTGCGTACGACCTAAAACAGGCGTACGACGGGCGTACGGCTATTCCTACACAAAGCAAGGGATTTATCAATTTGAACGTGATCGTAGGCTGCGATCAAATCTCACGTCTGGTCTGACTTCGTGTACGCAAATTCTATAGTGTGACTAGCCGTGTTTATGGTATAACCACCCAGTTCAGTGAATTGTTGAACCAGCAATCATTGATGAATATGTCTGCATCGCTACTACCCCATATTGCAAATTACATTTCAGAATTACGAATTAATTATATAGAGCACATTGCTATTAAGTGGTTTATTTTTTCCCTTTCACTTCGCGGTGGCCTATAACATGATGGCAGAAATTAGGCAAACAACAAATTGAATCAAATAATAAATATATATTATTTAAACAAGCGCTTTGGCAGTCCTGTAGTAGAAGCGATGGCAGATCTGGAGGACCTTAATTAGCGCTCTCTACATTGGGACCTTTCAGCGGGAGATCAGGGACAGGTCTGGTATGTATGACAGCCAACAATATTCGAAGTATGCCAGCCGTTTTAGCAGCTATGAAGTCCCTTTCTGCCTGGTATATTCAAACTATGACTAAAATACATATTTATGAGATTGCTGGGTTTCCAGTTAGGGAGAATTGGGCGATTGATTGTACTACGTCTGTAGCCACCATCCATGAATGATTACGCATTTCTCAATCCCAAAAACTTTAATTCAATCAACGTTCAGATCATATGTGATGCCAGGATGTTTGTTCTGGCCGGGTGGGACGCGCGTCTCTATTTTTCTAAATTGCAGCATTGGAACAAGGAGGGCGCACTGCATGGCTGGAGTAATCTCCACGGTGAGTTACGCCCTCGTACAATTACTATAATAGTTCTACATTTATTTTGTGAAATGGTTGGATGTGATTCCTCTTGGTGAAAAAGGTTATGCCCTGACTGAGTACATACACCGCTTGAAAATCCCGAAACAGGCAGGATCGCAGGTTCAACAGTGCGCACACACGCACACGAACCACAGTGGTGTGATGTATAGGTTGGCTCTGTCTTGGGTAAGCGAGGTGGGATGGGGGCACTGCTATACACACCAGAGCAGGCCTGCAACATAATTACTGCATGTGGGGTTCTCCACGATTTGCGCTGGAGAACGTGGCCATTCAATGAAGATCAGTGGCCACAACAGCCACCATTGTGGGCTCTACGAAGGAGACAGGATCTTATTCTGAGCTTCTTTTATAGTAAGTGCTATATTGGGTAAGAAAGCTACTTAAAAAATACAAAGTGGAATATTTATTGAAAATAATTCATTTATTTGAAATACACTTCAGGTTCTCGTTAATCGCTTTCAATAACTATTACTAGCAGTAACCTCAGTCAACACCGCATTTTCCATTAACAATCGACGCCTGATTTTAAGCTTCAAAATAAAACCAAGCGGTTGGCCTGCACCTGAGACCTGAGCGTCTTTATTTTTTCTCAGAGAAAATCCTTTTCTTTGCCGGATTTCGCTTATCCATGTCGTAAATTCTAAGGGCGAGGCCTCTAAACCGTGCATAAATGTGGGCGTGTTATTTAAATTACGATTGTTTTCAACCGTCTGATTTATCAACACCCGTTCATTCGTATGCTGGAATTGGAGTGATACGAATGTTTTGTAAATCACAAGTGAGTCTCGTTGTAAGATGATTCCTGTGCTCAGATCTACACTGGTTTCTACGCAAGTTTGATAAATGAGGGCCATTGACTTTAATAGAAACCTATCGACTCCGCCGCCGTTCCGGAGCGGATCTGCAGCCGTTCCGCAGTTGGTGGAAATTGCCGGTAAGTTAAGAATGCGTGTCGCATGGACACAGTTGCACTACAATGGAGTGACTTAGACAACGGTGCCACTTGGGAACCCCAGCCATTAAATTACCCAAAAATATACATTTAGTGTACACAATAGATCATAAAATATTTAAAAAAGACAAGAAAAATATCAGTAAGAGTGTTTGCGGATACCAACCTGGGCAGCACGGGCCTTGTCTGGAGCAGCGCCCTCTGGGGGCAGGACCTGGGAGGAACGGGATCGAGGAGGGGGCTTAGGAGAGGAAAGACCCTGGGGGGCCACGACCCCGGGAGCCCCTAACACCGCTCCAGCCCCAGGCCCTGCCACGACCTGTGTAGGAAGCATGGGAGCAGCCATTTGTGGCTGCATTGGGGCCTGCATGGCCGGCTGCATTGGGGCATGCATGGCCGGCTGCATTGGGGCCTGCATGGCCGGCTGCATTGGGGCCTGCATGGCCGGCTGCATTGGGGCCTGCATGGCCGGCTGCATCGGGGCCTGCATGGCCGGCTGCATCGGGGCCTGCATGGCCGGCTGCATCGGGGCCTGCATGGCCGGCTGCATCGGGGCCTGCATGGCCGGCTGCATCGGGGCCTGCATGGCCGGCTGCATCGGGGCCTGCATGGCCGGCTGCATTGGGGCCTGCATGGCCGGCTGCATTGGGGCCTGCATGGCCGGCTGGGTGGGAGGCTTGGACTGGGCCTGTAATGGGGCAGCGGTGGGTTGCTTGAGTGGCTGCGCTGGTGGGGTAGACAGGGGCTGGGTTGTTGGCTGCATTGGGGGCTGCATTGGGGAAGGGGTCTGTCTCACTTGCGTCGGTCCAGGATGAGGGGGCCCTGAAAGAGAAGCATACAGTAGACTTAGGTCACTTTTACACCAGCGTTACTTAGTCACGTTGAACAGAACCCTGAAGCGTTGTTTCTGTTAGTCCGGTTTGTTTGTGGAGGTGTGGAAGCACTAATGGCACATGGGTGCACACCAAATAAGCAAACTCTGCCAGTGTACATGCTGTAGTAAGAACGTAGCAATGCTTGTCATCTCTGTGCAATATTCATGTCTGATGGACAAATAGAATGTACACTGTACAAAAAAACATAATTTAACAAGTACAGAGATTGAGCTAAATCTGCAATTGGTAAATTGTGATGCATTTTATTGCTATGAAATCGGTGTTTGAGCTGGCATTATAACTTAACGTTCTCAAACACAAGGTTGCTCTTCCAGAAAATGACATTGCTAGCTAACGTTAGTCTGACTGTGAACACACAGAGCTCTGTTTACATACTGCAAGTGCTCATTCACTGTTAATACTTCATCAAAAAAAGTACACTAAAAATACGTAAATAAATATCGGATTTAATGCACAGACATAGCTACATTAGTGATATTAAAAGTATTTCTGACTATTAATAGCTTGACAAAAACGATTGTGTTTTATTCAACAGTATAGCATGTTATTTCTAACTGGGAATAGATCAATTATTTGAGAAACATTTGTCAAACACATGGGCTAAATAATCTGAGTGACTGGTAGTGGTTTTCTTTCCATCTTTGAACAAAATGTTAGTTTGAGGCCATGTTGTAAATGTGATGGCACTCCACATTGAATTTGTGCATTTAAAAACAACCAGCTATTCTTTCTAGATGACCTTAATTTCCTGGCCAATGGCCTTGGTGCAAAAATCACAAAATCACTCTGAATACAGAAAAGAAATGTACATATACTTTGTTACCGACTCAAATCAACAATGTTCTGACAAAAAAGCAAAGATTCCTGTCTGGAATGGATAAAGGCCTTCCTGGGGCATTGCCTCACCAAGGGGCAGATCAGTTGGTTTAGTCAGGGCATCAGGGGCCGGTCTGGGGGCTCCAGGGTGGGTGTCTGGGATGGGCCGCGGCGCTCCAGGAGCCTCTGGAATGGGCCTGGGAGCGCCTGGGTGGGCCGGACGGGCCTGGGGGGTCACACTGATTACTCCAGCCCTCTGAGGGATGTTCTGGGTGGGGTGGCAGAGAGAACAGTCCACAATCTGACCAATCGCCGTATATCTTGAGTATATTTAAATGATCCACAATCTGACCAATCACCATACATCTTAAATATATTTAAAGCTGCACTATGTAACTTTCCATTCATTTGTCCTTTTGGCCTGAATTTTACTTAGATAATTTTACTGAACATAGGCAATACAACCAATTTCTGAAAAGACACATTATTATTTTGTCCATAATATGCATTTGTTTCTAGTTAGATATTGTGAACTTTTGATTTAGCTATTTTACAATTGTCTATATTTTGTATTATTTAGGTTTATATTTTTCAACCATTGAATCCAATATACTAGTTCCTACTGTTTACTAGTTTTAAAACACAGTTTTTGTATTTTTGTTTTAAAAAAAGTTACAAAGTGCAGGCTTAATGTGCTTGGACATAATGTACACTGGTGTGTAATACTCACCGGCCTAGACACGCCTCCAGGACCTGATTGGCTACGACCTGAAACAGATATATGATTGATCACTACATCAACCAATGGCTAAAGCAATTTGTTCACGATTCCATCACGACAATTGCAAAAATGCTCACATTGAAATGATGTGAACAACATGATTGAATCAGTAAGAAGTTAAATATAGATGTGTGATATTTCTAACTTTCACACATCTACATTGATAGTATATTACTGTTGTTATTGTTATTATTTACAAAACCTGCTGTCAACACATCTCAACATTTCAATTAGTAAGTGTCATGTGCTTGGCGAAAAGAGGTGATTCAGATTTACCAGCCTACTGTAAAAACAAGATACATCAGGCTTACATTCCTCTGTAGCGTAAAAACAGATCAAAACAGAAAAATCGTCCAATTCACCTGTGTACTTCAGAGCCATTCCAAAAGATTCAGACATGAGATTCAGTGATGTTCCCCTCTAACCAGGGACTGTTTTAGTCCTGAGATTAATGATGTTTCTAACTGTTCCCCTCTAACCAGGGACTGTTTTAGTCCTGAGATTAGTGATGTTTCTAACTGTTCCCCTCTAACCAGGGACTGTTTTAGTCCTGAGATTAGTGATGTTTCTAACTGTTCCCCTCTAACCAGGGACTGTTTTAGACCTAAGATCAGTGATGTTTCTAACTGTTCCCCTCTAACCAGGGACTATTTCAGACATGACACCATGTAGATGCAACCAATTGTCAGGTGGAACAGTAAGCCAGCAGCAGTCTAATCTTCATAGGCAAGGAGTTGAATTCCTCTGCTATGAAATATAAGAGTTGAATTCCTCTGCTATGAAATATAAGAGTTGAATTCCTCTGCTATGAAATATAAGAGTTGAATTCCTCTGCTATGAAATATAAGAGTTGAATTCCTCTGCTATGAAATATAAGAGTTGAATTCCTCTGCTATGAAATATAAGAATTGAATTCCTCTGCTATGAAATATAAGAGTTGAATTCCTCTGCTATGAAATATAAGAGTTGAATTCCTCTGCTATAAAATATAAATGGATCCAGTGTATGGTGATGTTAGGTTCCCAGTGCTTCACTTGACTGAACTTGGTAGAGGTATTTTGGCTGCTGGTATTGTTTATATTTAATGACAGGAACATTACTATGGAGTTAGATTAGTCATCACTAAGAGGTGCAGGAACAGTCAAAACTACATTTGAAGGGTCTGCCAGAGTCAAGCACTGGGACTCAATATTTCAAACACTGTCCAGCTGGATCTGGTATAACTCAAAGTTGTCACATGCACAGAAATGCAGATGTAGAAATAAATGGGCAAAATCCAGAAACATGTCTTCTTAGTTGGTCAGAGATGTCATAATCACATGGGGAGAACATCTACACAACAATCTAGATATCTTTACCTTCACTGCCCCTCCTGGTCAGCGCTGGCCACGAAATGCCAAAAGAGGTGAAACAGATATTATAATCCAGCATTTAGCAGGTGTTTTCAGGTTGCTGACATGCATGTTTTAATTGGGATTGCATTGGCAGTAAACACACACACTATTCTAAAATCCAATTAGACAAAACTATCTCTTCAATGTAGCTAGGTGAGGGAAAATAAAATAACAAAGTTATAATTGAATAGAATGTTTTGCTGACATACCGGCTTCCTTCTACAACCAGGTCAGAAAGATACTCAAAGTTTGGAACACAATGCAGCTAACATCACACGGCTCTGCCTGATCTACACATTATATTATTGCATGAAAAACTACTAAGTACGTCTGATGTTTCCTGGAGTGTAGTCTGCATTTAAAGTCTATATAGTACGGGTGTAATGGTACGCCTAACCCACAGTACGGTACCTATTGCAGTCTGAGGGTTAAGGTATGGTACGTATTGGGGTACAGAGAAAAAAATGATTAATAAGTTTAATTGTTAAAAGATAGGTGTTTTTATCACTGCGTTTATGAGCCTATGGTAATTTCTTCAGCCTGATCAGATTCTGCTGATAGGGCCGCTTGAATACAGTGAGAAGACAGTTGTTTTTGTCACAACTGCGTCTGCAACTGAACGACTATAAGGACAAAGTAACATTGTGAAGCCTGCAAGAAAATTCTTATAACATAGAGTGCACATGCATTGCCCCATAGCTACATTATTTTACTTTCCATACTGTATGTTGTGCCCAGGAAAATAAACATACATATTAATGTAGCCAGGCCAATGAACTTGTTTGAATGAAAAGAATATTTGTCTAATGATGATCCATATAATGGATGTTTTATAGTTTGTATTTATTGTAAAAAACATATTTTTTTCAATTGAGATGTATATTTGGGAAAATTGTGAATGATTTGGGAAGTGAGAGTGCAGTTAGAGATCAATGTTCTTTTGTTGTGTTGAAGAATCTGAGCTGGGTAGACCTATAAACATGTAATTGTTGCTTTATGAAACAGAGCTTATATGAAGTTGCAAAAGAACAAAGGCTCTCTGAAGTCGAGAGAGTTATTTCAAGAGTGCAACAAATACGAGCAAAACAATTGTTTCCGGACATAAAGACAAAATGTGTGCGTCATGTTGTTATCTTAATCGCTTTCTGTACGATTACTAAAAACAATGATAAAAACAAGCATGATTGATGTTCAGCAATATTAGTCTAGTTTTGTCTGTAGATTAATCATCATTAGACAATTCTCTGCTTAATCTTTACCACTCACCATTGAAGCTCTAACAGTGTTTCGCTAACAAAGTTGGAAAAGTGCCAACAATGGTTACAATGTTGATTATGACGTGTGCAAAGGCTCATATATATTTTTATACATTAATCCGATTTTTTTTAACAAGTATTACAAATACAGTCGCTAGTCATTTATTTATAATTGAATCTATTGTATTGAATGTTGTATTCGGGTTTATATGCGAACCCGTGAATAGCACCCAGTACGGTTACGTACCCGTGTACCGTTACATCCCTACTATATTGTCTGTAGGTAATGTGCATACTGTTGTTTTAGGTATGCATTGTGAACAATGTCTTGGTTTTCATTATATTGTCTACATCTAGTGTCTTTTTCTTTTCTGTATATATGTTATGTTTATGTTATGTTTATGTTATGTTTTCAGTATGTAATGTGTATTCTGTCTTGATTTTATGTAGGGAATGTATATGTTGTCTTTATGCTTTCTGTATGTAATGTATATGTTGTCTTCATGTTTTCTGTATGTAATGTATATCTTGTCTTTATGCTTTCTGTATGTAATGTGTATATTGTCTTTATATTTTACTATATGTAATGTATATGTTGTCTTTATGCTTCCTGTATGTAATGTATATGTTGTCTTTATGTTTTCTGTATGTAATGTATATGTTGTCTTTATGTTTTCTGTATGTAATGTATATGTTGTCTTTATGCTTTCTGTATGTAGTGTATATTGTCTTTATATTTTACTATATGTAATGTATATGTTGTCTTTATGCTTTCTGTATGTAATGTATATGTTGTCTTTATATTTTCGGTACGTAATGTGTATGTTGTCTTTATGTTGTCAATATGTAATGTGTATGTTGTCTTTATATTTTCTGTATGTAATATGTATTCTGTTTTGTTTTATAAAACAAAGCAAAGCTAATGCAGAGATTTAAGCTGTTAGTGTCCACTGTGAGGAACATAGTGAGGAAATGGGAGACCACAGGCACAGTTCTTGTTAAGGCCAGAAGAAGCAGGCCAAGTAAAAAACCGGAGGCAAAAGATGGTGAGAACGGTCAAAAACAGACCATAGACCACCTCCAAAGACCTACAACATCATCTTGCTACTGATGGTGTCACTGTGCATCGTTCAACAATTCAGCACACTTTGCACATGGAGAAGCTGTACGGGAGAGTGATGTGGAAAAAGCCTTTTCTGCACACATGCCACAAACAGAGTCACTTGAGGTATACAAACGCACATTTGGACAAGCCAGCTTCATTTTGGAAGAAGATACTACGGACTGATGAAACAAAGATGGAGTTATTTGGTCATAACAAGGGGCGTTATGCATGGCGGCAAAAACAACACAGCGATCCAAGGCAAACACTTGCTACCCACAGTAAAATTTGGTGGAGGTTCCATCATGCTGTGGGGCTTTGTGGAACTTTTACTGGGAATCTTGTTTAAGTTGAGGGTAACATGGATTCCACTAAATATCAGCAGATACTTGAGAAAAATGTAGAGGAATCAGTCACAAAGTTGAAGTTAAGACGGGGGTGGATATTTCAACAACACAATGACCCAAAACACTGCTCAAAATCTACTCTGGCATTTATGCAGAGGAACAAGTACAATGTTCTGGAATGGCCATCCCAGTCCCCAGACCTGAATATCATTAAAAATCAGTGGGGTGATTTAAAGCGGGATGTCCATGCTCGGCAACCATTAAACCTAACTGAACTAAGGATGTTTTGCAAGGAGGAATGGTCCAAAATACCTTAATCCAGAATCCAGACACTCATTAGAGGCTATAGGAAGCGTCTAGAGGCTGTTATTTCTGCTAAAGGAGGCTCAACTATATATTGATGTGATATTTCTGTTGGGGTGCCCAAATTTATGTAATGTACTGTATATTTTGTGTTTATTTTTCCCGGTAATTAATGTGTATGTTGTCTTTATGTTTTCTGTATGTAATGAGTATGCATTCTATGCTATCCATGTCTTTAGTGTCCTCTCTCTCTCTCTCTCTTGCTCACTCTCACTCTCTGCATAGTATGTAATTCATCCATCTCTGCAGTGTAATTATTATGCTATTACAAAGCCATTGACATGTTTTTAAAATGTTACTACTATGCTATTACCATGTTATAACTATAATACTTAAACCAGGTTCTTAAATAAGATCAGCGTCTAATTTAAATTATGTGAAAATGCTAGAAAAACAAAAATGTATCCCCTTACTGTCACTAGGACCAGAATTTATTGATTAAGTGTTACCACCAATGTTATAACTCTACAGGATACTTACCTGAGTCAGGTCTAGCCAGTGCAGGGCTTCTTTGTCCTTCAAAGGAAAACGTAGCACAAAGGAAACCATACTTTAATATTTATAACCGGTGTCAGCTACCTAGGACTACAGTTTCAACTAACATTGGAAATCCATGTTACCTACCCACCATTCGAACTCATATCTGTAGCTTATGTTATCAATCTAAACATACCGATATCATTAACTACAGATTCGTCCCAAACATTTAAACTGAACTAACTAGCCAATGTTTACCTTTCTAGAACCACCATTAACAATAATATAAATTAATAAATTACCTAACATTTTTTATATCACCTGCCCATGATACACACCTAGACCTACTGATATCACTAGACTTTTTCCAATTCAACATTTACACTGACCTTTCTAACGACTGTTTCCTAACAAACATTTACAAGTTACTAATGACAGTTTCCTACCAAACATTTACAAGTTACTAACGACTGCTTACTACCAAACATTTACAAGTTACTAACGACTGCTTACTACCAAACATTTACAAGTTACTAACGACTGTTTCCTACCAAACATTTACAAGTTACTAACAACTGTTTCCTACCAAACATTTACAAGTTACTAATGACTGCTTACTACCAAACATTTACAAGTTACTAACGACATTAGATATACGCTGATATCACTAGTCCATATTTCCCTTCCTAGACCTACATTTTATTCTGATGTAAATAAAGACTGTTTTCTAACAAACTTTTTAAACTAACAATACCAAGCCCTCTTTCTTATATTATTGACCTCTGTGTTCTCTAACTACAGAATAAACCATTTCTACTAAATAATGTTTACCCTAACATCATTAACCAATATATATTTGTTACCTATCTAAGGTTAAAACAAACATATCCCCTAATGTCAGAGTACTTGTGAGAAACTATGTTAACCAGTAACACAAAAAAACAGAACAGACTCTAGGTACACTACAACATATTCTATAAAGGTCTATACAACCAGTCGTGTCAGAGTTGTTTTATAGAAACTAAATGTTAACACCATTACTAATGTATGGATCATATTCTAAATATTTACATCAACATTGAGTTCTAACAATTTAACACTAGAACCGCCAAGCCTTTCACAATACTTTAACCACCAGAGGTATACTAATCTACCCCATTAGCCAAGGAGCCAAACAACTGTGTGATAATGAATGACTTCATATGATCACTATCCTTACATAACAGTCAAATTCTCTTTGCATGAACAGTCATATTGTCAAAATATCAATGACAAAAGTCTACTATTTCTGCCATCAGGGTATGCAAACTTATGAGCACAACTGTATTTATATTTCTGGACTTTAGCTCTGGTATTGCAATGAACACAGCGAAGTTCCTTGATGTTAAACACAACCTTCAAGCAAAAACATTGAAGTTCTCTCTTCCCAGCGCACCTTCCCGTGGAATATGATGGTAAGAAGAGTCAGCGTGACCAGCATGAACACACCCAGGGGTGGTTCAAACAGCATTTTTGTGAAGCATGAAGTTGAAAGACGTATTGATGTCGATTCACCATTTAACACAGCTTCCTAGGTTGACTAGTTTTTCAGGTGGGGACTATATAAGGCACTTCTAGAACGTTTGCTAATATACACATTTTACTCATTTTCTTTTTCACAATTTGTGAAATGTTATTTGATGTAGGTGAGATTTTTTACTTTCTGTATTAGTGTGCCTCCTTTGTTTTTCTTAGTCTTAGACATTATATGTTGCTTTGACTGCTCACTTCAGAATTATAATGGAAGGACTTAAAATGTTCTAATACATACTGTAATGTGCAATTTTTTTATTGTTATGTGAGCTTTGATTATGATCTCCCTCATGTTCCTTGAAACTTTAAGTTATTTTATTGCTGTTGCTATGGAGCCTCACCATGTTAAACGTAGAGGTGGTTCAGATGGTTAATGATATTACATCGCTTGACCTTCTCTCCAAAATATTTCCTTTATTTATTTAAAATGTCTAACAATACTAATGTTGATCACAGTAAAGTAGGTGGCAACACACCTATTGAATTCATATATTGGAATGTGAAAGCTTTAAACAATCCAAAAAAGTGGTCTTGTGTTTTCTCCCATTTTAAAATGCTTAATGCAGACGCGGAATTCCTACAAGAAACACATTTACGAATGAATGACCACCCAAGGCTAAAACACTCAAAATTTAGTCAGGATTTACATTCTCATCTCAGAGTAGTGGCAATTTTGGTCAGAAAAAAATATTCTCAGATACCAATGTCACGGGAGGTATCTAATTATGCCTTTCCCATGTTGTGTTGGTCAATGTCTAAGCTACCAATTATGTTGATGCCAATTTTGCAAATAGGTTGCTGGGGAAAATCCCACTAGATAAACACCCATCTTTTGAAACTTTCTGGATATATGAATTTTGTTACTGATCTAAATTTGTCTCCCTGTTCAGATTTTATAACTCTGAATGGGTGAATCCACAGGTACTCTTTCTTCTCACATTTACATCACTCTTTTTCTCGTATTGACTATTTCTTTGTGGAACATTTGTTGCTCCCGAATGTGACATCTCCTGAGCAAAACCTCATACACCCTGCTGGTGGGGATTTAATTATTATCCGATGCTAACTTCTGTATCTGTATCACCACCTCTATTGATTATTTTCTTTTTTCTAATCAGACTCGCTCTTCCCCATCACTCCTATGGGAGATACTTAAAGCATATCTAATAAATGTAATTATTTTCTGTAGTGCCAAATTAAAGAAACTATTGACCTGGACCTAGTGCTGGGTGGTATACCGGTTCACACCGAATATTGCACCGGCTGGGTATCAACACAAAGCGACTTGGGATTTTGGTTTTACAAACTGAAACGCCAGATGGTGTGGGCTTTTCACAGTTCTAGTGTTAAACCACAGTACAGAACACATTCTTCTAAACAGGCTACATCCTATCCACACGTAAATTGCAATCCAAAGGCTGAGTCCCAAATGAAGGCCTATGGTCCATTAAAAGTCAGGTATAATAAATGATGTGAACTCCCGACAGATTGAAGGGGAAATGGCATTTTAAACACACAAGGCACGACAAAACAGAAAATGTATTCTCTCACTAAAGCCGAAACAGAATAATAAAGCAACTTCATGCTACTACTACTAGAAAGAGAGTTAAACACTCCATATACCATCACTACAAAAACAACAATACTATCAAAGTATACAACTTATACATCAACACAAACACTTAACATTCTACTCTGAGGACACAAACACAAGGATCTTCTTGGTATAATGCTAACAACATGAAGTTGGATAGAGGGTTGGCTTGCCAACTAAGGCATTCTTAACATGGGCAAGACTATTTAGAACCATTCTCTGGACTGCCAGACAGGATGCCCTCTACTCAACTCCATGGTTAGAATACATTATCTCATGAGTAATCTATCCATCTATGGATTTAAGATCTACATATCTTATACCTTCGCTGGCCCTCCTAGGCCGAGCAGGGCTTAGTGTATTCTCTCCGGCATATTCTAGAAAGTCTTACGTGTGGAGGAAAAACAAAAATGGAACTCAAAATCAAGGGCCAAACAGAAGTACAACGCAAAACATTCGAAGGTGGCTAACTGATAAAGAGTTTGTGGAAAGGAAGCGCTGGCGCTGGTTTCTGGGACAGGTTATAGAACAGCTTAGAGTCATTATTATGGAGGAACACTTCTCAATCCTCCAAATGGGCCTGTATTCTCTTAAGAGTGAACTGACCAGGGACCAGAGCACACTATGTAGAGTATAGGTTCTTTACAGTGAACTGACCAGGGACCAGAGCACACTATGTACAGTATAGGTTCTTTACAGTGAACTGACCAGGGACCAGAGCACACTATGTAGAGTATAGGTTATTTACAGTGAACTGACCAGGGACCAGAGCACACTATGTAGAGTATAGGTTGCTATTTAGAAGTTGGAAAAATTAGAAGTTTAATAAAACAGATGCTGGCGAGATGAGGCAGCATGTCCACAGGTTTGTCATAGAGCTGGAACCAATATCACTATAATGTGATTAAATTTAGGGCTGCAACAACGAATTGATGATATCGATAAAAATCAATTATTATAATTGTTGGCAACAAATTTCATTATCGATTCGTTGGGTCTATTTTGTTGCTAGCTGTATGTTGGAGCTACGTCACGTTAAGAAACAACGTTTTAAACTGTCTGACCGAAATCTTGGATATTATGGCAGAACTTCATTTTAAATTAAACAAAGTTTTACATGCAAACTCTGTAAAACATAAATGGCATGGCACCGGAGCACCACCGTAATGAGGGATCACTTGAAAGGAAAAAAGGTTGGAGCAATAGGCAAAGGGGACTCAACAGCAGGGTAAGTTAATAATAGCATGCGTTGCGTTTTGAAATGACGATTAGTTCCTCCCACAGCAGGTAGTTCTTATTTATCAAATAGCCCGTGTTTTGTCGCGATCCAGCTTAGTTTATTAAATCAAATCCACTTCAACATTGCACGACAAGTGTATTTAACTAGCTGGCTAATTAATGTTTGTGGTAGAGCAGACACGGTAGAGCCAACGTTAATCTAACAAGCTCATTAACACTACATGGCAGTGCTAAAGTAAACCAACAGAAAGATTTATAGTGCAAAACTAATTTTAAACACAAACCAGATCTTACCATTACAGTATTACAACATATGCTAACATTGTACTTCTTCAGGGATGCTAATTTGTTAAACGTTTCACTACGTGATTTACTTTTATCGTTTTTTCAACTAGTCTAATATTGCGCACAGTAGAAACTCCAAAGTCCGTTTCAAAATAAAAGTCATTCTTAATAAAAAAAAACAGTTAAGGTCAAAATAAGCATAAACAGGTAAAAATACATAAAGCAACAACATTTCTATTCAACAGGCCTTATTATAAGGCTATGTACAACTCTGTTATATAAAAGCTGTTTCTATAATTGTTTTGTAGACAATAATTTTGTCTTAGTCTAAGCAAGATAAACAATTCCATATTTTGCACATTACTAAAGAAATTAGCATATGTTTTGCACATGTTTTATAGCATACATTTAGGTCTATTGTGTTAAAATTGTCAATTTGGAATATTTTTTTTTAGTTAGTCTGTTTTATCCGATTCATCGATTAATCAAAGAAATAACCAACAGATTAATTGAATATCCAAATAATCGTTAGTTGCAGCCCTAATTAAATTATCACAGTAAAAATGAACTGTGATATGAAAGAGGACATAAGGATATCACATGTGCACCAGTAAATTCATTTACAAGCACTTAATCTATGGCATTCTGAATTGGCTTGACATTGGTTGTCCCATTCAATTACCACATATTGACAGGCTTTTACATGATATCCTCTTAATAAAAGCTAGTGTTATTATATATATTGGTGAATTGTCTTTATAAGATTGTTATTGTCCTCTTAGTAAAGGGTAGTCTTTACAGCTCAACATGAATCGTCCTCAAAGGATAGTTGTCTTCGGTCAGTGTTTAAAATGCTTTTAATTTGATGTCCTCTAAGTAAAGGCTGGCGTTATTATAGATGTGGGTTAAAGCAGCATTACTTTACCCAGCATCACCCTCCTGCCAGGCAGAAGGTTTGGACCTGCTTCAGGTGTGGAAGGGAGAAGTAACAGGACACAATGTTAGACTAGTCCACCAATCATCTAGTACCCTCCAAGTTAACCTCTAACATCAGTCTACCTGCAGCGAAGGTACAGCACAGGCTGTAGAAAGTCCTGACTGGTGAGTCAAACTAACCAACCTGGTGCTCCTTTCAGTGCAGGGCACCCTTTGGCCCTTGGTAAACACCAGTGAACGGTGGGATAATACACTTATAATGCCCCCAAATTCTAACCTGGAACACAAATACGGGGAGTATTAGGTTCAACACCTGGTGTGGACGGTTTTAGGTTCAACACTTGGTGTTCTGTGTAATGGCAGCCAGTACCTGAGGGGGGTGGGGGGCGTTGAGGGGGGGCCGGTCTGGCTGGGGGGGCGTTAGGCCGAGGAGGGGGGGGGCGTTTGGGCTCCAGGGCTTGGGGAGCACCTGGCTGGAAGTCCACCGGGGTCCCTGGAAGAAGAATGAAGAATCAAGAACAAGAAAGAAAGAATGAAAGAGCAAAACAGAGTAGATTTAGTTTCAACTGGCAAACCGTCATTCATAGCAAAAGAGGACAATCATCAGGTATAAACTGGAGGAGTGATGGCTACAGTGAAACTATGAACTCTCAGGACAACAGTTAGGTGGCTACAAGGAACTATGAACTCTCAGGACAACAGTTAGGTGGCTACAATGAAACTATGAACTCTCAGGACAACAGTTAGGTGGCTACTATGGAACTATGAACTCTCAGAACAACAGTTAGGTGGCTAC
>JACXGM010011742.1:0-24713 GCA_016801145.1 Umbra pygmaea
TGTCTAAAATCCCCTCATGGCACCAGTTCCTCCAACTTAAAAGTACATTCTCATTCCATATGTGTCTAAAATCCCCTCATGGCACCAGTTCCTCCAACTTAAAAGTACATTCTCATTCCATATGTGTCTAAAATCCCCTCATGGCACCAGTTCCTCCAACTTAAAAGTACATTCTCATTCCATATGTGAGGGGCAAAGCAATTAAAAGCATTTCTACCCAATTCACTCCACTGATAGTTATCCCTGAGCTCCGGTCTGGTAGCCGTCAATCAAAGTAGAGCAGGGCGATAGGACGATTACATCGATTCTCAACGATGGACATCAGCCATTGTCTATGACAAATGTGGCAATGTCAAAAGCTATGTTTTATTCAAATTTGACTTGTGCTGCCTTATCTGGTGGCGCACAAACGAGCAGCATAATGAGCTGACTAAAATGACTAACAGTCTAGTCTGGTGTTTCCCTATTTGCTTTAGGCCATAGCCTTCATTTTCAAAAAAGACAATGAAAATGTATTGTAGAATGAGCTGAGCGCACCAAGCAGCAAGAAATCTGCCTTATCGTATTTAACAGATTTGTTCTACCTGTTGATGATTAATAATGTATTTCTGGGCCATAGGGTTCCATTTCAGAAGGTATGTTTGTAAATATGCTACAGCATAATATTGGCAAAGGAATAGAGAGGAAATTTCAAAAAAAGATTTCAAGAAAAACTAATGTTAGGGAGTCATGTCAGTTTTTCATCACAGACAGTACGTTTCAGGTTTTATCACAAACAACTTTAATTAAAAAGCTATAAAGACAACGTGTATAGTAGGCATATGTATGTAGCATACTACATTTATAATAACATTTAGAAACATGTTCGCCTATTTAAGTAACACACGTCAAACTTATTAGACTCTTTGGTAATGTTTGAAAACACATAGCCTATCATATCATTTTCTACTATTGACTACATTAATATGTAGCCTACTGGGTCACCTTTATTCTTTGAACCTAGAATGAAGAACTGCCAAGTGACAAATAGGTGAGGAAGAAAGAGCGAAGAGTATCTCTTCCCCACAACATTGATTTATTTTCTATCTCATTTCTTATTCATCAAAAAGCAGGTCAAGACAGTGACCGAAACAGTTGTAAAGTAGGCTGTAATAAGTCAAAAAAGAGGCCTGAATAATATGTAAATATTCTAAATAATTAGGCTATAATAAGAATACTACACTATAGTATATCATATGCATTATATGACCATTTCCATTTTTATAAGGTAAGCATAATATTTATTTTATATACTTCAAGAGAATACAATGCCCTGTTTAGGGCATTGACATTTGTGATTTTTGTGAGTAGCCAAGTGCAGGAAATGGTGTTCAATATTTATTCAGACGGGAACAACACAGCACAGACTTACACACAGGAGTATTGCTGTAATTTACACAGTCCATCATTATAAATGAATACAATAACGCAGAGCCAGTTATCACACAGGAGTATACTGGCGATTCGTCTTTCACACAAAATTATATTAGTTTAATAAACACAAAATATGTGTAGGGGAAAGCCATTACATGCTGGTACACAACTCTTCACAGAGACAATATCCCACAGCTCCCTCATGGACCGGCTGCCTTATTTCAGTTGGCATAAGCACAGTGGATCTTGTTGGTACTGATGAGGGAGCTGTAATTGAAGCAGTGGTTTCAGTAGGCAGGGAGCCTGATTGCCGTATGCCCGGTGCACCAGCAGGGGGTGCTCTAGGCATAGAAATGCTGACAACATTATTCTGCATGACACATGATAAAAAAGGTCTCCTGTTTCATGATAGTTTGGAGACCACATCATGATGTCAGAACTGGCATTTTATTATTTATTAATGTATTTATTATAACAACTTGCTCCGCTGAGTCTGGCAGTGGATTAGAGAGTTGGATAAAATGACATTGCGGGGGTCAGTGTGGTCGCTGCATTGCAGTGTACGTCATGATGTTCGTGGGTTCGAGCCTGACCATGGGTTCTCTGATGTTCCCCGGGATTTGGGTTAGATAAATCGGATGATCTATTCTACCACGTCACTCTCCAGTGACTCCTTGTGTTCAGATTTGGCGCCTGTAAAATTAAATCGCGGAAGTATAGTTGGTGAACGTAATCATCCCTTGCATGATCAGACTAAAGCTTTCTGTGTTAGGTGAACAGTGCAAATATAATTGGCAGCTCGGCAACATGGACAAGGAGTTGCGAGCTGCCACCATGACAAGATAAGAGAGGGAATTGGGAAGGGAGGAAAACCGGAAAAAGAATCACAAAAAAAGAAAGAAATTCACAGTATTTTTCTATTTTCCATGCAAAAAAACGATGTTAAACCATTACTTGAATGAGAGGATTCCGCCAAGCAGCATAAATAAATAATAATAAAAAAAATGTCTTCAAGTATGAAACTACACTATAAGCCCATTTTCAGCGCACACACGGTCATCAACCAAAGGCTCCTTATCAAGTCCCAGACTTGTGTTATGCTCACTGTATATAATTGTGTTGATAGCTGGCTTCGTCCCCCCTTGCATTTGTCAGTCATTGTCATTGAATGTTTCAAGGTTCATTTTGTTTCTGAATCTAGCTTCACAAGTTTTGGTGTATTATTTGTGCACTTTTGCGCTGCATTCCATTTGTTGTTTGAAACATTTATTGAAATCCTCCACTGGTTTCTGCACCTGCCAACTGCATTCTTACAGCCATATCTTCTTTATCTGTGACAGATATAATTATTCTTAGGTGCATTATTCCTGCCAATTCACCCCTCGTAGCTCATAGAATAAATGCCAATTTCAAGACGATTACTTCATCTATCGGCAATGTTTGGACATGTCATTCAACTATGTGTAAAGACAAACATCACCCAACCCTAAATCAAAGAGTTAAAAGTGAATTAATATACGGTAGTAGTTTGATAAAGAATATAAAGATGGGTTCTGAACATGTCTCTTGTAATAAAACAAATGGCGCTATGATACACGGCATCAACTTTTAACAAGCCATGCATATAGATGGTGTCTCCATAATCAATGGCAGGCAAACAAGTAGATTCATCAATTGTTTCCTATTGTTAATTGTCAAACAAGACTTGTTCCTATGAAAGAAACACACTTTAACTCTTTTTAAATTTTAACTATTTTTCGTGAATTTGATATTTTCACGGACTAGAAGAAGAAAAAGGTAAACGATGGAAGAACTGGCAGCAGCATTTAAGTTAATGTCAACAATGGCCAAGATGATCTTAACTGTGTTGTTATGAACCATTTACAGTTTTATTATGAACCATTAACTGTGTTATTATGAATCGTTTACTGTGCCCTCGAACTCGTCCTTGCTTCCTGTTTCCGTTTTGTTGCGCACCACTGAAAGAAAAAGAGTGGTGTGCACTCTTGGCTCGCACGCTCGAAATCCCTGGTTGGGAACGTTAAGTATACTAGAGGCATTAGAATGGCCATTCTCCTCCTACAGCCTCCAGACTGCATCCAGCCATCATAGCTTATGTGTCAGTCGAAATACAACGGTCTAAAAAAGGATGAATTACACAAAGAATAATTTGTTTTGTTTATTTAAGGTCTTATGTAACATTAGAATATGAAAAAACCTTCACACAGTGTCAACTTTCAGACAATAAAATTTGAAGTCGAATTAATGTTTTATGATTGGATTAGACTTTTTTTGACACAGGCATCACAGTGACATTGGACAAACCAGATGCATTGTTTAAATGTTTTAGCTCTCTTGCTAATTTTCAACACCTGTCCACAGGATTCTTTTTTAAATAAAATAAAACTAACAAACAAACAAAACAAAAATAGATAATAATAATATTAATAATAGTGATACAAAAGTAATAACAGCAATCTAATAATAGTAAAAAAATACAATAATTTTACCAAAAACTTAAAGGAGCAATGCATTAAGATTTAATTACATACATACAGTGGGGGCAAAACATAGTTAGTCAGTTACCAATTGTGCAAGTTCTCCCACTTAAAAAGATGAGAGAGGCCTGTAATTTTCATCATAGGTACACTTCAACTATGAGAGACAAAATGAGAAAAAGAAATCCAGAAAATCACATTGTAGGATTTTTTATGAATTTATTGGTAAATTATGGTGGAAAATAAGTATTTGGTCAATAACAAAAGTTAATCTCAATACTTTGATATATACTCTTTGTTGGCAATAAGAGGTCAAACGTTTTCTGTAAGTCTTCACAAGGTTTTCACACACTGTTGTTGGTATTTTGGCCCATTCCTCCATGTAGATCTCCTCTAGAGCAGTGATGTTTTGGGGCTTTCGCTGGGCAACATGGACTTTCAACTCCTTCCAAAGATTTTCTATGCTACCTAAGGTCTTTTTTTAATGTAGCTGAGCCGAAATATAATAGCATCAAAAGTGCTGTTTTTAAAACACTAAGAAGGCTCGACACAACATGAAACTTTGCTTGAAGTATCACCAGGGGCTGTACACATGAACTCGAGCATTGAGAACATTGTTTGTGTACACAGATTTTACTAAAAAGAAAGGATTTGTACAACTCACCTTAGCAGTTTGTGTTTCTAGTGGCTCCCATGTTCCATTCAAAATGTTGTGTCGAGCCTTCTTAGTGTTTTAAAAATAGCGATTTTGATGCTATTATATTGGTGTCCCTATCCCTCTCGTTCAAAAGGCGATTCCCTGAAACCATAAAAAGGGAAAATATTAAAAGTGGCGTTTCCATTCTAATTATGCTTTTAAACAAAAGTTTGACCTTGGGTTCCATTAAAAAAAGACCTTAGGTTGCATTTTGGCAAGCGTTATTCTTTAAGGCATTGTATACACATTAGAATATGCGACCAACTTGATTTGTTAGCAAAACTTTGTCATCCAGTAAAAAGTTATTAAGCTGCCTCAAGGATGCATCATTGAATCAATGTGCATACTCACCACCTTCAAGCATTTAAATACAAATATTCAGCCAGGTGAAATACATGCATGCATGGGGCGTGGAGTGATATACTTGTCAATCACAAATACTCCAGACAAACCGCATTTACTGTAGCACCTTCCTAAGCCATATAGTGTTGATCTCAGGTGCACAACTACCTATTTAATGCATGTGTAAAACAAACAAATAAACAAATCTCACCAATTTTTATTTGATTCTCACAGCTGCAATGCTTAGCTTTTAATTATCCGTAGCTCTTGAAATTAAATTCACAGTGGTTTCATAAAGGCTTTAGTTGAATTATGGTTTAGAGATTGACAAAAACCCTTTGTCAGTGTAAGTAAAAACAACACTGTAAACTTCTGAAACATTAAAATATGTGAACTTAGTTTGTTTGTTTCACATAAAAATATCCTTACTAGTGTTTCGAACCCTCAGTCTCTGCATGAAAGGCGAGTGCCTAATCCAATTTCGCTACGCATGCTGTGAAGAAGTCTGCTGAAAATAGCTGTATTATTTCCTGGAGCACGTGTATTTACTTAGAATGCATGTAATATCTTGAAAACAGATTTTTGTTGAGATTCTCTTAAAAATGTGATGTCTGTTTCAATACAATAATGTCAACAAAAAAGTAATGATAGAGATATACGCTATGTTAAGCAAGTCAAATTATAAACAACTGTAAACCAAACACAGCTTTGGAAGAATAAATATTGTGCTCACCGATGCTACCTGGTGGCCACTAATTGTACTTAAAAAAAATGTTTACTCCCCGTGTGGCAAATCACGGTATGTATCACATTTTACTGACAAGATTAGATGAGAGATATCTGTACAGGCAGTCAAGTCTAGTCCAATTGATGATAGCCTTTTAAGAAGTAATGGATGAAAAAGCCTTAGATAAATCAAACAGAGCTGCACAACGCTTCCTTTTATAAATAGCACACAATGTCATCCAGGATCAGAGTAGCAGCGGATGTGGTCAGACTCATATGCATTCAAAATACATTTTGTATCTAAAAAGGAGAACAACTGTCACAAATTAGCTGAAGTAGATTAGAGGCGGTTTGATATTTGATACTCAGAAAAAAAGAAACATACGCAGCTGACTAGAACACTTGTGACATTGACAATAGCAGAGGGTAGAACAAGGACATTGGAGTAGCAGAGGGTAAATATGTAGAAAATTATTGGGGGATAGAAACCAGGTGTGAGGAAATAATGTAGTCCCTATCAAAGTCAAGTCCGAAGGAGTGTACTGGATGGAATTGTCTCGGTATGGCAACAGTGAGGCACCCATGCTCTATGGAACATCACAGTACAATAATGTACCCCAGGAACCCAGCCTGCCTCGTGGTGGCACTGGGAGGGTGCTGGAGACGGGGGCCTCAACGGAGTGATCCAGAGTGGCAGGGCCTTCCTTGTCTGGAAGTGAGCCCAGCGGGTAATAACTCTCGAGCCGTTCTGGGACCAGTGGCCTGTCCTGCAGCCGGGATATCCCTCTCGGCCTAGTGGTGTTCTGCCCCACTTCCGGCTTGTGGGGACTCGCAGTCAGCTGGGCAGAAGGGACAGCTATTGGATACACCAAAAGTTGTGCTGCCCCCTCCGTCTGAGACCAGTGGGTACCAGCTGTCTCCTTCTCCTCCATCTGGAGCGGCTAATGAGGCCTCTAGACCGCTCCACCCGACCCTGGATGGGGAGGTGCTGTTGGTGGTGGTCAGCAGTCACACAGCTACTCCCCATAACTACCATCCAGGCAGAAAGGGTGAGAAATGTGGTGGGTGGGTGGCTGACCAGACCTGAGGTGGGCAGGCAACTCAACCACCCTATTCCACTGTGGGGGATAGTGAAGACGATCCTGAGCTTGGCTGAGAACGGTTCATAACTGTCCACCTCCGATCCGCCCATCTCCCAGATGTCAGTTGCAGTCTGGAGCACCTGGCCGGTAAGCAGAATTATTAATTTTACCCACCTTATCTCTCTCTGTTTCTCCCAGTTTGTTTAAAAATGCCCCACAGTTTGCTGGGGTCCCATCACCTTCTTTAGGGAGAGACAGGCAGGGAGCCCTTATTATTCCAGGCGGGACAGTGTAGTCTAGGGCTGTGGCTTAGTGACTCACCTCTGGCTGTGTGGCTGAAGAGGTACAGATGGTTACAGTTACAGATTTAGAATTAAATTGAATCATTTTATGTATTTAATAGCTTTCCCAAATTTTGCTGTATCACCATGAATGCTAAAGATTTTATTTAAATGATGAGTACATTTTGCACTTTCTTTGTCATTGTAGGCAGTCCTTAATCACTCATTAAACCTTAAATCTACGCAGTATCTTAAAATGTGACCCACTGACGCTCATAAACTGATCCTGCCGTTCTTTCTACGAGGCTGTAGCTCTCTTGACTTCCCTCTCGCGTGTAGTCTGTGCATCCTCGTTTATGTTCCATATGCGTCTTCTTCCTCTCTCCGCTTCTCCTGTCAGCCTTTCATCGGCACCCGATTACGGTGGAGTTCGCATACCCCTTGCCTCGTCCATGTTGTCTGCTACCGTGAATTTAATCCCACTTCTGAGATCAATGCAGCGTGAGCAGTGCAGGCAATAAGGAAAGACACAGAAAGGAGTTTTGTTCGCTAGCTCAGCTGCTGCGCAATAGCTAACCCTCGTGGTTGAGATATCCTCCTTAATACAACAGAGTTGATGAAACCCACGACTCTAATACACTAACCAGTTCTCATGTACACTGCAGCCTACTAGCTAGTCTTTCAAATGTCTTTGAAGCCCCCCCCCCAAATTTACGCATCATTTGCACACATGAACACCCCTTCCACCCATTGCTTGTTGTGAAACAGGCAGATTTTAAAGACATAGTACATAAAAAAACACCTGTAGATAAATCACACAGAATTGACAGTGAAACCACTGAATCATATAAACATTATACAGCTCTGGAAGAATATGACGACTGGTTAAAATAAAACTGCATCCTTTTTTGTTAGACTTTGAATAATGCAAATAAAATAAGTTCATATTCATTTTTAAAGTCAATATTAATGTGTTGACTTGGGAAGAGTTCAAAAATCATTATTTTGTGAAATGATAATAATTAAATAATAATAGGCTTTCATGCATCTTGGCATGGCCTGGTATGAGTTGAGGTATAGAAAGTTCAGTCACGGGGCACTTGATGAGCTAAAGGTTCCACATATTCCAGCACTATCGGCCTATCTACATGTTGCACTTACAGTAGATTGTCTCAGGGGCCTTGGATCATTAGAGGCCTCAGGTTGCCTTTTAGCCAGAGGCCCCTAATGGTCAGAGACCTCTGGGCCCAGGCCCTATTTGCCTGGTCCATAATCTGGCCCTGCAAGAGAGCATCCTACTCTATCAGCATGCAGCCCATGTCTCCAGCTGACGTAACAATCCTACCAGCTTGGTCCGATCTCTCTTAGTGAGAAAGCTGCTTGATGAGAGTGACAGTAAAATTATAACGTTTTTATTTTTTATTATTATTTTTTTGTGTTTTTTACAGATCTTCCACCCTTCCCGATTCCCACTCTAATCCTGCCTTGTCGGCAGCGCCGCAACTCATTGTACAGATCTGTGATTGAATTTACAGGCAGATTTAGCCTTTTATACAGAGATGGTAAACTTGATTTTGAGTTAGGGAAGTGAGGGGGATGGTGGTCTCAAGTAGTTCATTCCAGTTGTTTGCAGCTGAGAACTTGAAGGTGTGGTGGCCGATGGAGGTCAAATCTTCCTGTGGGCTTTTGGGGTGACTAGAGAGATTGTGGTTAAATGTTTACATACACTTGTAAAGAACATGTAGGTTAATGCAGTTTGTGTTTCCAATAATTACTACAACACTTATTTTTCTGTGATAGAATCATTGGAGCACATACTTCTTTGTCACAAACACCAGTCATGAAATTTGGTTATTTATAGGTCTTCTAAAAATGTGACCAAATCTACTGGGTCAATAATTACATACATACATTAATACATACAGCAACCTCAACAATCAATTGTGGTGATGGAGAAAGTTGTATCAATCAAATATGCTTTGTGACATGACCTCTTTAACTTCTCATGAGTGATTATGATTGACTACAGCTTGTGACTTCTGAACCCATTTATATACACTCACCTAAAGGATTATTAGGAACACCATACTAATACTGTGTTTGACCCACTTTCACTTTCAGAACTGCCTTAATTCTACATGGCATTGATTTCGACAAGGTGCTGAAAGCATTCTTTAGAAGTGTTGGCCCATATTGATAGGATAGCATCTTGCAGTTGATGGTGATTTGTGGGATGCACATCCAGGGCACAAAGCTCCTGTTCCACCACATCCCAAAGACGCTCTATTGGGTTGAGATCTGGTGACTGTGGGGGCCATTTTAGTACAGTGAACTCATTGTCATGTTCAAGAAACCAATTTGAAATGATTCGAGCTTTGTGACATGGTGCATTATCCTGCTGGAAGTAGCCGTTAGAGGATGGGTACATGGTGGCCATAAAGGAAAGGACCACCAGCCTGCACAGTGGTACAAGGCATGATGGATCCATGTTCTCATTCTGTTTACACTAAATTCTGACTCTACCATCTGAATGTCTCAACAGAAATCGGGACTCGTCAGACCAGGCAACATTTTTCCAGTCTTCAACTGTCCAATTTTGGTGTGCTCTTGCAAATTGTAGCCTCTTTTTCCTATTTGTAGTGGAGATGAGTGGTACCCGGTGGGGTCTTCTGCTGTTGTAGCCCATCTGCCTCAAGGTTGTGTGTGTTGTGGCTTCACAAATGCTTTGCTGCATACCTCGGTTGTAACGAGTGGTTATTTCAGTCAAAGTTGCCGTTCTATCAGCTTGAAGCAGTCGGCCCATTCTCCTCTGACCTCTAGCATCAACAAGGCATTTTTGCCCACAGGACTGCCGCATACTGGATGTTTTTCCCTTTTCACACCATTCTTTGTAAACCCTAGAAATGGTTGTGCGTGAAAATCCCAGTAACTGAGCAGATTGTGAAATACTCAGACCAGCCCATCTGGCACCAACAACCATCCCACGCTCAAAATTGTTTAAATCACCTTCTGACATTCAGTTTGGAGTTCAGGAGATTGTATTGACCAGGACCACACCCCTAAATACATTGAAGCAACTGCCATGTGATTGGTTGAGTAGATCATTGCATTAAGGAGAAATTGAACGGGTGTTCCTAATAATCCTTTAGGTGAGTGTAGGTCTTGTTTGATACACTCATTAGACTCAAACACAAACGCTATGAAGGAGCTCAGCATGGCTCTGAAGAGGCAGATCAAGTCAGGAAAGTCACTTGGAGCCATTTCAAAGCTGCTACAGGTCCCAAGAACCACTGTGCAAACAATTGTTTGTAATTATAAAGTACATGGGACAGTTGTATCACTGCCATGATCAGGAAGACCACGCAAGCTGTCAACTGCTGGTGAGAGAAAATTGGTCAGGATGGTCAGGAGATGACCAGGACCACCAAAAAGCAGGTCTGTAATGAATTAGAAGCTGCTGAAACACAGGTGTCAGTGTCCACAGTATGTTTTACATCGCCATTGGCTGGGAGGCTGCCGTGCAAGAAGGAAGCCAATGCTCCACAAGCGGCACATTAAGGCTCGACTGAAGTCTGCTGTTAATCATATGGACATAGAAAAGGCCTTCTGGAGGAAAGTTCTGTGATCAGATGAAACAAAAATCAAGCTATTTGTCTACAATGTCCAGAAATATGTTTGGAGGAGAGAAGGTGAGGCCTATAACCCCAAGAACAACATACCTACTGTCAAGTATTGTGGTGGAAGTATTATGTTCTGGGGCTGTTTTGCTGCCAGTGGAACTAGTGCTTTACAGAAAGCGAATGGAATAACGAAGAGGAGGATTATCTTTAAATTATTCAGGAAAACCTCAAATCATCATCCAGAAGGTTGGGCCTTGGACGTAGTTGGATGTTTCAACAGAACAATGACCCATCAAATGTGATAAAGGAATGGCAAAATCCGGCTAGAATTAAGGTTTTAGAATGGCCTTCCCATAGTCCTGACTTGAAGGAACAAGTCCCTTGTCAGAAAGCCAACTAATGTAGCTGAACTGCACCAAATCTGTCAAGAGGAGAGGTCAAAGATTCAACCAGCAGATTGTCAGAAGCTTGTGGATGGCTCCCAAATGTGCGTAACCGAGGTGAAAATCGCCAAGGGACATTAACCAAATATTAACATTGCTGTATGTGTATATTTGATCCAGTAGATTTGGTCACATTTTCAGAATAATTTTTCATAAAAGTCATAAAAGAACCAAATTTCATGACTGGTGTTTGTGACAAAGAAGTATGTGCTCCAGTGATTCCATCAAGATAAGAGTCATTGGAAACATAAACTGCCATGACATATAGTTGTGTTTGAAATAATTGCAGTGTGTTTAAATAGTGAGTAAAGGTCACACAATCCTTATAATATCTTTTATTTTGAAATATGCAAATGCATTGGGAACACTGCCTATTCTAAACCAAAGCATTAAGACAAATCGATGAAATTTGTCATTACTTTACAGAAAGTGAAGAAAAAAAATGTTAGGCTGTTCAGAAAAATAGCTTACCTAGACCCAATGAGAACAACCTTGCTTTCATCAGTCTGCAAAATGTTGCACCGTTTCTCTTTAGGCCAGCACATAGATAGTTTACCAAATCCTACATATGACCCCATACATCACTGTAAGGTATAAAAATATGAGTAAGCACCAGAGATAAATGGTTCAGCCACGGGTCAGGCCTCTATTGCATTTATAGCTGGCAATGCATGAATTACTTATTTTTATGTATAGATTGTTAGAGAAAATCCTTGACTATCAATATATGCGCATGCAACCAAATTTGCCCTCCTACAAAAACGGTAGATTGGCCGACACATTTCAAAGGCTATTTGTTTTAAACTATATGTTTGCATTACTGCTACTATCCTGTAAGAAGTTGCCATTCATGCCAATAACAACCTGGCTGGCCGTAAAACATGACGTTCGTCCCGGCTTTAATCTCAACCCATGGAGCCAATATGTAATTTATGCCAAAAATCTAAACAATGGTCCAACCACCAACTTGGACAATTACTGAAGAGCTGAAAACTTAAAACAACCGCACAGAAAGATCATCTACCTGATTGCAATCCTCATGCTGGCTGGTGATATCCAATTAAATCCAGGACCGCACCTGGCATCCGCTGACGGTTTGCTGGCCTCTTCAGGTGCCTTGGATTTTCTCCCTGCTCTGGTGGTGCCTCGATTGGCGCTTGGGGGTTTCCACGGGGGGTGCCTGTTGTAGCGGGGGGCAGCGGCAGCGAGTTGGGAGGCCTAGTTGGTCGGTCCTGGCTGAGGAGCGGCATTCTTAGTCCGGCGTGCGGTGTGCTGTCTCTGCTCTGGATGCTGCGGCCGTGGTTATCGGGGGTTTGCCTCGGGTGCAGTGTGGGGAGCGCTCCTGTCCACAAACGCCTGGTAGCGGTGAGTTCCAAACTTTGACTGCTCCACCCTCACATGAGAATAGGCCCAATCAAACTGCGAATCTCGTCAAACAGACCCTTCTCAATCCGCAACACCGGGGACTTAACCCAGAGATTCGGAAACGTCGAAGAATTAACTTTTTTCAAACTCTCAATCACGCAAAATTTATTTGGGATCCACAATCCAGACTCAAAGGATTACTTGGGGGACATTTAAATATACAAAGCATTGTCTCTAAAAGCAATCAGCTAGAACACTTACTGTCTCACTCTAACTTGGACTTTCTTTCTGAAACATGGCTTAACAAACAATCCCCCGAGGCTGCCCTTGTTATTTCTGGGTATAATGTTTTTACCAGTCTTCTTGCTATTCTCCTTTGCAAAATGTATCACTATTAACGTAAAATCCACTGTGTAAAACATCGGTTCAACTATTTTGAAAAGCAGAATGTAATACCTGAGTTCTCAAAATGTTTTATGCTTAATTCGATTAGCAGCACCATTATGTGCACATGTGAGTGCACATTATATTAATAACTTAGTACATAAAATTGAATATCTGCGCTCTATATGATGGTGTACCATTATACACAAATGTGCTAAAATACGATGTTTTTACTGTATGACACTTTCCGATAAGGGTACATGAATTAGCATTATTGAATAGAGAAGTTAACATGAACTGTGAATTTGGTGGTCAGTGCAGGAGATGGCGTACTATATTTTATTTAGAACACTTGAAATGATTAACAACTTAGCCATCTTGGGCCAATAATGTAACTGGGTGACAGTTAAGAGCAAAAATAACAAATCTATATGCCTACAAGGCGACAATCACTCAACGTACATTTATCATAGTACAACACGGAGTTGAGCTAAAGTTGAGTTTACATAGATAGTAAACCTCAGGATGAATAATCACTAGTACATTTACCCAGTATGACGAGGGGAGCAATAGCTGATTTGACATAGATTTAAACTTTCTAAGGACGAACACTCAGTAGCACACTTGTCGTATTGTCAACATAGGAGAGTGAAACCTATGCTCATGCAGGACACCATTACAGGGTTGAACAAACAACCACAATAAAGCACACACACTATGGAAACAAAAGAAACTATGGAATACATGAGTATCAAACACATACTGTTGTACGCACACCGGTATGAAATCACCATTAATGAATACCATATGTTTTCAGACTCAGTGCTCGTGCATGATAATGAATATTTGCATTTCATCCAACCTGTATTTACCAATGGAAGAAACCAATTTTTCTGATTGACAGGGGTAAATGTGTCATAGTGTAACATGTTGAGAGTATGCCAACATTGTTTATTCAGCTCGCTCCTGTTCTTCAAATGAGTATTTTTCACCAATCTCCAATTTGCCTCCAAAGCTCTTTCATATAGCCTACCACTAAGTACTATTAAATCCAATAACTGCAGAACAAAATCTGCCGCTTTCATTTTGAGCAGAATGTTTTACTCATATGACCTACACGTTGAGTGGAAGGCTGCACTGTTCACATTATACTTTTTACGGTGTTTTAAGTTGATCTGGGTGCCATTCATTTCTCAGATTGTTTATGTTATATGTATAATCTCCTCTTGGGTCCGACCTTTTTAAAATATTTTAAGGGAATCTGTAAGTGCCTGTAGCAGTAACCTGAGACATAGATATATTATCTATATTTGTCAAATCAATGAAGGCAGGGTCAGCGGTGGCTGGGTCCGTGAAGGGTGGGTCAGCAGTGAACAGGCCATTGGTGGCTGGGTTAGCAGCGCTGTGTCAGCACTGTGGATGGCTGATGTTGGGCCATGGATGTCTGAAAACGGGCTGGAGCTCAGCTGGCTGAACAGAGGCCTGGAGCTCAGCTGGCTGAACAGAGGCCTGGAGCTTAGATGGCTGAACAGAGGCCTGGAGCTTAGATGGCTGAACAGAGGCCTGGAGCTTAGATGGCTGAACAGAGGCCTGGAGCTTAGATGGCTGAACAGAGGCCTGGAGCTCAGCTGGCTGAACAGAGGCCTGGAGCTCAGCTGGCTGAACAGAGGCCTGGAGCTCAGCTGGCTGAACAGAGGCCTGGAGCTCAGCTGGCTGAACAGAGGCCTGGAGCTCAGCTGGCTGAACAGAGGCCTGGAGCTCAGCTGGCTGAACAGAGGCCTGGAGCTTAGATGGCTGAACAGAGGCCTGGAGCTTAGATGGCTGAACAGAGGCCTGGAGCTTAGATGGCTGAACAGTGACTTGGAGCCTAACTTGCTGAATAGGTAGGAAGTGCTGTTGGTCATTGGTCTCCCAGTTAGTCCCCATCGCTGCCATCCAAGCTGAAGGGGTGATAATGGTGGCTAGCTGCTAACCATACCTGAGGCGTGCAGATAACTCACCCCCCCCTTCCCATGAGGGTGAGTGAAGATAGTTTGGAGCTTTGCAGAAAACAGTTTATAACTGTCCTTCACCAGTCCACCCTTGTAATTGGCAGCAGCTTATTGGAGTGCCTAGCCAGTTAGCTGCATAATTAGCTTCTCGTTGAATCTTTCCAGGAGAGACAGGTAGGAAGAGCTAACTGTACCAGGCGGAATGTTGTATAAAGAGGCTGTGGCTGGGCGAGACACTGCGACTGGAGAAGAGTGAAGAAAAGTTAAAGTTTTTACTTAACTTGTGCTGCCTTATCACACATTTTTTACACCTAATTGATGATTAACAATGAATTTCTGGGGCATTGAGTTCCTTTTCAGAAAGTATATTTACAAGTAGGCTATAGCCTAATATTGGGAAAGGGATAGAGAGAAAGTCACAAAACAAGATTTCAAGATTGGTGAATGTCATAAGGAGTCATGTCAGACTTTAATTACAAGAGCTATGAAGACAAAATTTATAATACAGCATACTATATTTATAATAAAGGAAACCAGTGTTTGTGTATCAGAGTAGCACTGATTAGCCTCTGAATAATTATTTTGTTTGAAAATATAGCCTCTGTATCATCTTCTATAATTGACACTGTTTAGATGTAGCCTATTGGATCATTGTACTGAATCTGAAGAACTGAAGAAGTGTCAAATAGGTGAGGAAGAGCGAAGAGATTTTTCTCTCGTTTCTGATTCATCAAAACGCAGTACAATACAGTGACCGAAACAATCGGAAAGTAGACTATATTAAGGCAAAAAAAGGCCAGAATAATACATAGATTTACTAAATAATAAATAAAAAAATAACTATAAATGAGCATTAGAATGCACCTAAATTGAGCAGTCATCTCATCTTCAACCGCTTATCTGGGGTCAGGTCGCGGGGGCAGCAGTTACAGCAGGGTACCCCAAACTTCCCGTTCCCTGGCCACATTAACTAGCTCTGACTGGCGGATCCCGAGGCATCCACAGGCCAGTGTGGCGATATAATATCTCCACCTAGTGCTGGGTCTTCCCCGAGGCCTTTTCCCAGCTGGACATGCCAGGAACATCTCCCTAGGGTGGCGCCCAGGTGGCATTCATACGAGATGTCCGAACCACCTCAACTGGCTCCTTTCTACACGAAGGAGCAGCGGCTCTACTCTGAGTTCCTCTCAGAGGACTGAGCTTTTCACCCTATCTCTAAGGGAGACGTCAGCCACCTTCCAGAGGAAACCCATTTTGGCTGCTTGTACACACAATCTTGTTCTTTTGGTCATGACCCAGGATTCATGAGCATAGGTGAGGGTAGGAATGAAGATTGACCGGTAGATCTCATGCTCCATTTTCCCCTCATGAACAAGACCCTGAGGTACTTAAACTCCTTCACTTGGGGTAAGGACTCATTCCCTACCTGGAGTACGCAATCCACCGGTTTTCTGTTTAGAGTCATGGCCTCAGATTTAGCAGTGCTAATCTTCATCCCAACTGCTTCACACTCGGCTGCGAACCGGTCAAGTGAGTGCTGCAGGTCACTGACCGATGATGCCATCAGGACCACATAATTTGCAAAAAGCAGTGATGAGATCCTCAGCCTACCGAACTGCAACTTCAAGTTGAGCAGTGTACGATTATAAAATCTTTCCTATGACTATTTTTTGTCACCAACATAACTGCCCTTCTCAGTCCTTTTGAATTGTCTAATCATCATATGGAACAATATGAACCGTATAAAACTCCTGTTAGAGAATTCAACCAGAGAATATTACTGGATTGGTTCCAGTGTAAATCATGAGAAGCCTAAACAGATTCATAAAACCGTTTTAATATAATATGAGTCCTATAGGATCCTATTATTATAGAACATCTTCAAGGACTGTTTTACTAGGAGAGTATGCGGTAATTTCAATTAAAAATGTAATAAAGTGCAGTGCTTTAGTCACCCTGACATTAGCTACGTTGATATGCAGACAGTACTGCATAGGTACTGAGTGCAGACAGCAGCATCATTGGATTGGTCAACAAAGTAGACTTTTTAATTGGACCAATACTATATGAATAAAGAATTACATTAAGCAAATTTTAGGTACCTAGAACGTATAAATCAAACTGCTTCCCAGTGGAAGGCAACTGACGGTAGAATAAGCACCTTGGTACAACTCGTTTGCAAGTTAGTGCGTGTTACCCGCCTATTAATAACAATTTAAACAATTAATAATGTTTAAATCTTTGTGTTTATATGTTTTTTTTTCTTGGCGCAGCGCCACCTTAAAATGAACACAACAAAAACAATGCAGTCCACTTCTATCAGTCCTTATGGTGATGTTCTATGGGTCATAGTCAGTACTGAAACATTTAAATACAGTGCCACATGCAGAATTGCACTTTATTACCGATGTAAACTTTTATATACATCTTCAACAACTGGCGTGAGATCCCTGACTTCCAGAATGGCTGAATACTTGTTCATGTATAATATATATAAAAACTTATGTTTGTTCTTTTTTAAACTTAAATTTCTTTCAACAAAAATGAGGGGGTCAAACAGTAGAAAAGGGGGTAACCATCAGACACTAGCAAGCAATTCCAATGGTCACCTAAGCTAAGAAAATTAAATGTGTTTAGAAGGTACACTTATTTATTTCTTACATGGGTGTGATAGGCTGTTTTCACTGGGTTTTTATAACACGCCCTGGTTTTGTTTATTACCATAATGCAATGGATTTTCTTTCAAGTTTTGCTCCTGAAAACAAAGATCAGAATCATACTTGACCAAGCAGTTTCTCCATGTTTCACAACATCGTCTTCTGTTAGATTACTAATGAAAGAGACCTCTTCCTCCTCCTCCTATAGGTGATGTCATCGTCTACATCAATGATATCTGTTGCCTGGGCACTACGCACGCCGATGTGGTTAAACTTTTCCAGTCTGTGCCCATCAACCAGAGCGTCACCCTGGTTCTCTGCCGGGGCTACCCCCTGCCATTTGATCCTGAAGACCCTAGCGGCGCATCTGCCGGTGGCTCCTTAACCCCCATGGGCCTGGATCGCCCCCTGGTTGTGAATGGCCGTAGCAGCTATGACCCTTACTTGGAGTACCTATCTCTGAGCTCCCAGCTCCCTCCACAGGCTCTAGCCCAGCCTGGGGATCCCCACCCTGGGGACACCCACCTGGATGGGTCCTCACTACCACCCACTAATGCTGGGTCTGCGCCGGCCATGACGATGCATGATGACAACATCTCCATGGCATCGTCAGGTGCTACTGGGATTGCCGGGGGTGTGATCCAGGGGGTCGAGCTGCTGACAGTGACAATGGTGAAGGGGGCAGAGGGATTTGGCTTCACCATCGCCGACAGCCCCACAGGGCAGCGAGTCAAACAGGTAGCGTGTTAAGTCTGTTGGTCAGTCTGGCTCAACTGTCTATCTGTACTGGCCATCTGTCTGTGCTTCCGTTCAACTGTCTCGCCATGTCATCCCTCATTACTCATAACAGAGTAATGTTTTGTTTTGCACAGGTTTTAGAGCCAGGTGTGCAGGGAGGAGTTGGTCTAAATGAAGGAGACCTGATTTTGGAAGTGAACCAGCAGGGTGTGGCGGGGGCGGGACATGGACGTGTGGTGGAGTTGCTCAAAGAGTGTCCAGTTGGAGCTGAGGCTACGCTACTCATACAAAGAGAAGGAGGGGCAGGTAAATATTTAAATCTCTAGAAAAACAGTTTCTTATGCTATAATCTGCACAGGCACCTTTTCATCTTAACCATTTTGCACATAAATGCATAATGAAACCATACAATATTATACTTTAAAATCAATAAACATGTTCAGGTAATTAAGTAATCAAATACATTCAATCATATACAGGTTTGTGTATAAATAATATATACAACTAGCCATTTTAATCAAATGAAGTAAACACAATTATCAGTAACCAAATCCATTGCTATTCTCCTGAAACATCCTGGCATTTTGAATCACTCTTCCAAAAACAAATGTGTAATGTTGACTCCAAATTCAAACTAAACACCTATATGTAATGCTGTACCCTCCTGTGCAGAGCCATTAGAGTAAGACGAGTTGTGACACTTGTTGATTTCTGGAACTATTCAAGGCTGCGTACCCCAGAGGTGGGTGGCAAAAAGCGTACAACGAAGTCCAATAGGAGTGTCGCCACTTTTTTCGCAAAACTCCCAATGGACTCCATAGTAAAAATAGAGTGGCGACACTCCCATGTGGTGTGCTGCATTAGCCTTGAACAATCCCTGTGATCTGCAACTCTTCAGGGAAGCGAAGAACCGGTATACACTGTCAGTTAAAAAAGCTAAAGCTAGCTTTTTCAATCTTTCTAAAACGTTCTGCAGCAGTTATTGCAACCCAATCCCTAGCCTGTTTAACGTCTTTTTCACATCCTCACAGATCCCTAGAGATTGGAAAGCGGCTGCAGTCATCGCGCTCTTCAAAAGGGGGGATTCATTAGACCAGGGATACTCAAATCTTACCCTACGTAGGCCAGAGCCTGCTGGTTTTCTTTTCTACCTCATCATTAATTGCATTCACCTGGTGTCCCAGGTCTAAATAAATGCTGGATTAAAAGGCTGAATGAAAAAATGTAGTGGATCTGGGTTCAAGGGCCAGATTTGAGTATGAAGGCATTAGACCCAAACTGCTGCTGACCTATGTCCATCCAGCCCTGCCTCTAAAGTCTTTGAAAGTCAGGTCAACAAACAGATTATTGACCATTTCAAATCCCAACCTACGATCTCTGCTATGCAATATTTTTTTCCGAGCCACTCTCTTCCATGCTCAAGGTCTAAACAATGTCAAAACCGCCATCGACAAAGGCTTCTGACTCTGTCAATCACTGCATCCTTATTCGCAGACTCAATTGCTTTGGCTTCCTTGCCTCACCTGGTTCACTAACTACTTCTCAGATAGGGTTCAGTGTGTTAAATCTGAGGATCTGTTGCCTCAATCTGGCTGCCTTTATGGGGTGCCTCATAGTTTGATTCTCTGGGTGACTAGCATTACCACCCTGGATGGGTATTAACTAGAATAAGTGGACACCTACAAATATCTAGGTGTGTGGATAGAATGCTCACTCACCTTCCAAACCCACATTAACCATCTCCAAGACAAAATTAAATCTAGGTTTGGCTTCCTTTTCCATAACATGGGCTCCTTCACTGTTTGTGCCAAACATGCCATGGTGAAACCCTGGTTAAAATGACCATTCTACCGATCCTATACTTCGGTGATGTCATTTACAGAATAGCCTCAAATTAAATGTACAGTAGTCCACCATAGAACCATTTTTTTTGTCACCAATGCCACATTTTACACCCACCACTGTGAACTCTATGCACTAGTTGGCTGACCCTCACTACACACTCTGCATCTAACTTACTGGTATCAACTCATCTTCAAGTCCTTACTATGCAAAACCACACTATACCTAAATTCACTTGTCACCATAGTATCATCCTCTTGCAGCCTGGGCTCAAGCAGGTGCATCTCTCTGGTCACATTAAATCCCATATTTTCTTTGGCCGACATTCCTTCCAGTTCTCAGCTGCTAATGACTGGAATGATTTACATAAATCTATGAAATGTGAGATCCTCTTAATGCCTTTGAAGAACTACTATCAGAGCCACTGTCCAACCACTGTACATGTCGACTCCACACAGAGACGTTCCTGACCTTCCTTAGCCTGGTCCTACCAGAATCTCGTACATACATTTCATTTGTACAGAGAGTCTGTCCACTCTCCATTGACAAGCATTAACTTCCTTGAAGGCGGGTACTCTGTTGAAGTTTAAAACTATTGGATCTGATCAGAGCCACTCTGGATCTGTCATAACCAATCGCTAACATTTGGTCGTGACGAACTACACTCAAACTAGCGCAGGACATCAACCTCATCGTTCTCAGCCACTCCCTCTGTTCGCTGATTGGACCGGTAAACAATTGTTCGGAGAAAACCAGGGAATATGCCGCAAACCCAGATGGAGTACTGAAGGAAAATTAAGTACGTAGGAGGGCGGAGCCAGGCTAGACCTTCCTGGGGCTCTAAGCTAAATTCTGTTAAGGGGCCCTCCTACCTGATCAGTGAGCCATGTAAATAATTTGCCATTGTCACACAGTCACATCGGACACCCCAGTGCTCCCACTACACCCTCCTTTCAAACAGTTAAACACTATTATTTTACATATTTTGGGAGCCCTAGGCAAAAGCCTAATTTGTCTTTAGAATGTGCCGGCCCCGACTCCACCCCCTCATTCATACCTTGTTTTTGCTTATTTTTACACCAGTGACCCAGTCACTCCCCTTGGCACTTTTTTCATCTGCATAGTAAACTTTTTGTATGTTTTCACCGTATCATTTGCACAGCTATGCTCCATGTATTAAATATTACATAGTTATTGCCCGGCCACTTGGCATTCTGGCTGATTTACCTGTCGAACTTAGACCTCAATTGCACAAACTGTATTTATACTTCCTACTGTATACTGAGTATGCTGCTGTCTGTTTTTTGTACCAAAAAATTGTACTCAATCGACCAACCTGGTTCAATAAAGGTGAAATAAAAATAAAAAGCATATGATATTAAATTGATGCGTCTTGTGCTATGGAATGAGATGTGCTGCTAGAGAAACCAAGGCATCTAAGCAAAGTGCCAACTGGATACAGTTTCTACACAAGGTGCCTGACTTAAAAATGCTAATCTACAGAGTTCATTGGTAAATGTATGCTTACTCTTTGAATCTCAGTCAATTTTCTAGTTCTTTATTTTGTCTGAAATGTTTTACAAAAGGCATGATAAACCAGTCTACTGATCAATTAGCCACATCTATATAAAGTTAATTATTTTAGGACATTTTAATTGAGAATGGGAATTATACAAATCAGATGTATTGCTTTATACTAACAAAGCTAATTACTAAGACAATTCAGCCAATTCCAAAAAAGCCTGTGAACTCCACAATAATTGGTTATATTTTGTGGAATGTTTCCATTTGATAATAAGATATCCCTCAATTTTGTGAATTTGTTTTTTGACAGACAGTTAGCTGCAACAGATATTTTAATATGGGACAATATCTATTTTATTTGCATGGTTTAATATATTTAAACATATATTTGTATATTCTAAACACATTTAGTTAACATGAAATGGACTATTACAGATGCATAGTGGCGGTAGACCGCGTAAAATGCATATACTCTGAAAATACACCCAGTTGCTTTTTTGCTTTTAGATATTACTGTCAAACAGACATCAACATTTCTTTTTAGAGAAGCTCACGGAAAAATCTGTTTAAAGATTTTACCTGTGTTCTAATTCCATAAACTAACATGTATACTCCTCTGTGCTCTTGGACTGTTCATTTTTTTTTATGTTATGTTCTGCATGTTTGTTTGTTGTGTAGCTAAAATGTGCTATGTTTAGTCTTATGTTATTTTGGACATATTGTTTATAATTTAAAACAATCCTGACTGCTCAAGAGACATTCAAAGCGTATTTTTCATTTGAAATAATTGTATTAACTCTGGAAACTGCTCCCTGAAAGAGAAGTACATTAGTTCTGCTTTCCACAGAAGTCAATACAGCATAGTGGTTAATCACTTACATTACGCTGCAAGATCAAAACTCTAGTAGGGATATGTATTTTTTGACAGAGACTACCATTAAACAAATGCCATGGTGAAATTATAGAGTTTATTTCTTAATTTAACTAAAGCTTAGTTGTATTATGTTAGTGATTCATTACAATGTTATCCATCACTTTTTTGTGCTTTCCTGTTTAATATATGTTGAATCCTGCGTGAACACAAGCTTCCATTGTATAGCCTAATATTTTTTTGAAAAAGCAAAAAAATTATGTCAAACTATTGACATCAAAATGCCAAATAATATAAAGATATAATTTTTCATCCATATTGCCCAACTCTAGGCTAATTTTATTTCATTCACAATTAAACAATGGTTCTGTAAAATAACAGTGAAATAACATTGCTGAGCCATAGCACAAGATGTTCACTGTACATGCAAATAGCCTACATGTACTCTTCTGTACCTTTAAATTAAATCTGACTTTAAATAAATTTAAATAAATTGTAACTCCTCAACCAGAATCATTATTCTGTAGTGATGTGCAGTTTGTAAAAGATTATTTAATTTTTAATGACTCATTCACTTATATCATTCAGTAATGAAAAGTCTTCCTACTGAGTAGTGATGTAGAATAATTATTAATCAAATAAAGAAATGAGCATTGTGAACGAAACAAATTAGATCACACGTTTTTACACGTGGGACAGATTTATTCATTCCAAAAACAGAATCGAATAAACAACAAGCATTCCTCAGGCGATCCCTTTTATCACAAAACATGACATCACTTTGTGTAAAGCTCTCTGGTTGGCTGATCCTCTGACATACTCCCTCAGTACCAAGACAAAACCATTCGCTTCCCAGGCTTCAAATTACCTCTTGCTGGTCCAAACAACCCCCACCCTAATGGAGGGTTCAAGCTGTGTAAAACCTAAGAATGGGCTAGGATAAAACTCCTCCTTTCCCTAACTTCAACACCCCCAACCTCTTGATCCTTACCCTATGCTGACCACAGATTAACTGAAATCTGACCAAAAGCACATTCCTGGCCCCCCGTCCTGTCTTCTCTACTTCTTAAAGGCCAGATGTCACAACCCCCAGACCAACTGCCCAACCCTTATCAGGGTCCAACGTTAACTTTTTTTCTCACAGTTGGTCTAAAGTTTACTGGCCCGGACCGATTTATTACTGGCCCAAATTAAATTTGGAAAAAATAAATTAAAACCTGTGTTTCTTTATATAAATGCACATAAATTACATATGTGTAACCAAAAAACGACATCCATTAATGTATTTTCCCCTCTTGACAACATGGTAGAAATAATATTTAGTTAATATTCCCCTAAGACACGTGTACAGAGGTAAACGTTGTGCATTCCAAAGTACCGGTAAGTGTGGTTGAGTTCACAAGACTTGGGAAATTCCAGATTAAGAACAAAATGACAAGTAACAGGAGTTCATTAGTAACCAGTGATCTATAATAAGAATAGAAAATGATTAATTATGGTAACTAGTTAGTTATAAACTCAGATTACCTGGTCATTTAGGTTTCCTTCCCAAAATGGTTAAACCCAGACACAATTAGTTGGAAAAGCACACATTTTGTTATTTTTTTCATTTGTTATTTTTCCGGATTTTCTCCCCTTTCCAATTCCCTCTTCAATTCTGCCTTGACAGCAGCTCCACAACTCCTTGTACAGATCTGTGGGATGACGAGGGGTGTGCACATGGTTCACCCAACCATATGTCACCCAAGCCGCTGATTTATTTTCGCACTGTTGATGTTCACCCAACATGGAAGCTTTCAGTCTGATCATGCACAGGATAATTACGTTTACTGACTATACTTCCATGATTGAATTTATAGGTGCCCAATTTGAACACAAGGAGTCACTGGAGAGCGATAATCTGATTTATCTAACCCAAATCCAGGGCAGCGCTATGCTAATTTTGCGCTGCCTCATACAGAAAGGCCAGGGAAAAGTCAGAGAACCCATGGTCAGGCTCGAACCCATGACCATCATTAAGTAGACTGTCCTGCAACGCAACGACTTACCCCACTACGCCACGCGGACCCCAACTATAATTTGATATTTCTAATTGTATTGAAATTATAAGGGAAATAAAAATAACTTCCTCTTGGGGTCTTTAAACTATGTAGAATAATATACAAGTGTATAAAAATAATTTAAACAACTTTTTCATGGAATTGAAAGGATTTAGTAGTATTATATATAACAACTGTAT
>JACXGM010011743.1:0-24712 GCA_016801145.1 Umbra pygmaea
GTGCATTTGTGAATTTTGTATGCATTTGTGAATTTTCTGTGCTTTTAAATTTTTGTGTGTGCATTTGTGAATTTTCTGTGCATTTGTGTATCCTGTGTGTGTATTTATGAATCATGTGTGTGCATCTATGAATCATGTGTGTGCATGTATGAATCCTGTTTGTGCATATGTGAATGTAGTGTGTGCATTTATCTTTATTAAGACTGTTTTAGCTCCATAGAATAATGAAATTAGCCACTTTCAGGTTTGGTAATTAGGTTTTATGGGAATAATGTGTGGAAAAATTAAACCTTAACCCCTCCACCAGCTCCCAACTTGGAATTATTGTATTTTTATCTTTTTGAACATATTTGTATCTATTTAACTCCCCTCCCAATTGATCATGTCAAATGCCCCTTGACCCTGCGTTGTCGGCAACTCCTAAGCAGATGTGGAATGGTTGAGGGCGCTCACATGCTTCCTTCAAGCACATGTCATTGAGACATTTGATTATTATCCCACTTGTCACAGAAGCCATTAGTCAGTACATGCATCGAACGATTATATATTCGGCAACTATTCTGCGATTTAAATCGCAAGTGTCCAATCTGCACACAAGGAATCACTGGAGAGCGATGTGCCAAGGTAAACTTATCCACCAACTTGGACTTCTGACTAGGGACATGTCATTAGTTAAAAGTCTTGTCATAGGTTGGGTCTTTCAGAGATCCTAGTTTTGAAAGCAGCAGTGACACTTTTAGAGACTGTCTCACAGCCAAAGATTAAGCTCAGTCCAGGACTAAGATTGATCTTTGTCCACGAACCTGGCCCTTAATTTTTATTTTCTCCCACTGCTTAGCTACACACACTTTTTTATCCTCTTAAGTAAGATCTTCCTTGCTTGACAGAATGACTGACTGAACATTGTGATCTCTACTACTATGCTAAATACAAAACTCTTCTCTGCATGTAGAGAATGCTGGAACTGTATATATTTTATATACTTTATGTAAATTAAAGTATATGGTACACTCACGTCACAACCCATTATCTTAAATTCTCATCACCGAATGTATAAATGTACAATCACCGGACACTTCATTAGGTACACCAGCACGTTAACGCAAAGATCTAATTAGCTATTCACATGGCAGCAAGGCAAGTGATTTTGAACGTGTCATGGTTGCTGGTGCTAGACAGGCTGCTTTGATTAATTCAGAAGGTGCTGATCTACTGGGATTTTCCCTGCACAAGCACAACCATCTCTGCGGATTACAGAGTATGTCACGGAAATGACAAAATATCCATTGAGCAGCAGTTCTCTGGGTGAATAGGCCATGTTGATGGCAGAGTTCAGAGAGAATGGCCAGACGAGTTTGAGCTAAAAGTCAACAGTAACTAAAATAACTACTTGTTACAACCAGGATATGCAGAATAGCATCTCTGAATGCTAAACATGTCATATTTGAAGCAGCAGCAGAAGATCACACTGAGTACCACTCCTGTCAGCTAAGAACAGGAAACTGGGGGGCTACAATTTGCACAGGCCTATCAAAATTGGACAGTAGAAGATTGGAAAAATGTTGCCTGGTCTGATGGGTCCTGTTTGCTGTTGCAACATTTAGGGTCAGAATATTGCGTAAACAACATGATAGCATGGATCCATCCTGCCTTGCATCAACGGTTCAGGCTGGTGGTGCTGTAATAGTGTGATGGATATTTCCTTGGCACACTTTGGGCCCCTTAGTACCAATTGAGCATTGTTTAAATGCCAAAGCCTACCTGAGTGTAGTTGCTGACCATGTCAATCCCGTTATGACCACAGTGTACCCATCTTCTTATGGCTACTTCCAGAGTTTAAAAAAGTACAAAATAAAATAACTTGGCTGGGTTCGTGTGTTTTGGAAAGTTCTTAATTGAAACCTAAATGGCACATTATTGGAAGTTTATAACTTACTAGTGACCATAATTAATCATAATTACCAGTACTCATTCTGTTAAATTAATAGATAACTCATTTAATTTTAATAATTTAATAACTCCCTTTACCTGGTAGTTTGGGTCTTAATTTAGATTTTCCCAAAACCTGATAACTCAGAAAAGTGCTTTTACTTTGTAATTTTTACAACTCTGGCTACTTTCAGCAGGATAATACGCCAAGTCACAATAAAGTCAGAATGGACCAAAAACTCAGAGGAATGTTTCCAACACCTTATTGAATGTATGCTACTTCATAAGGGAGTTCTAAATGCAAAACAAGCAAGTTGTACCTACTAAAGTGGCCGTTGAGTGTATGTCAACTTCCAATTGCCTCGCCATCCCACCAAGTACAAATCTATGCTTGGAAACGTGATTTGTCAGTAAAAAATATTTTTACTTTAACTTAGGATAAACGTATCACAAGAAATATGAGGGCAAATTAAATTCCTTTGTTAGCAAAAGCCAGAAAACTATTGTTAAGTGGACAATTTCCCATTGCAGTTACTTCAGAATAATCTACAATACAAATGGGGTAGCTCCATCTATTGCTTTAAAAGTAGTTGTGTAAAAAAACAAGGGGATGATGTTGTAGTTTTAACTGAGTACAAAATCAGTCATATTATCACTCATTTAAAATGGCCAAGATCATCCCAAAAAAATGTTATCTTACCCTGTATAGAAGCTACTTGCCCCCATCACAGACATTTGGGGCAGCAGGTAGCCTAGCAGTTGAAGCATCTAATCAGCCACTTAAATGTTATTAGATCAAGTTAGAAAATCTGTTTTTTTGACCCTGAACCATCTATCTGTATCACTTTCTATCCCTTCCCGTAACCACAATTAAAACATTATATTGAAAGATCATTGAACAATGCTAAATCATTTTTGGAGTTCTTTCAAATCCTTGACATTTTCTGTGCAAGCATGGGTATTTCCAGAAGAAAATGTACCATAGTGACAGTATTCAAGCACATACAGTATCACCAAGCACTAGAGCAAAATGTGATTTTTTATGCATCTGTAGTATCAACATTCTACATTTCGCTGAAAGACATCAAATGTAATAGTTAGAGTAAGTCCCTGCATCCCTTAATTAGTGCAATGCATTGTGTGTGTGGGGCGAGGGGGGGGGTTCTGGCCCAACATTGTCACACACGAAGGGCTCTCTTCTTATTGGAGAAGAACACCTGCCAGTGGGCCCAGTTGAAGCCTGTGGACTGGGTGCAGGAACCTCCCTCACCACAGATGTAGCCTGCAGGGCAACAGTGCTTCATGTCGTTACAGCACACCGCCTAGGAGGACAGGGAGAAGAGATGTAAGGTGGAGTTAGACGTGAGAGTAATAAGGAATACTTTAAAAAGTTGGATAAGAAGCAATGAGATACAGTACATCAAGTTTTACGTTTGAGAGTGAGACTAAATGCCCTAGTCTTGAAGTGGACTGATTCACAACCCCATATGTGTCTGATAGACCAATATCCTACATTTGGAGAAGGACAGCAGCCCCATGTAGTGGAAGATACTTTGCAGCAGGTTTCCCCTTCTTTGCAGACAAATGACCCTCCACATTGGACGTCCTTGTGCTTCTGGGTCAGGAGCTCCGCTGCAGACACCCGGGTTAGTGGTACCATGTGGTACTGAAGGGATATTAGCTTCTGACAGGTCCCTGTGCCCATGTTACAGCTGTAGTCCTCTGGGCAGCAATGTTCTTCATCAGCACAGCACACAGCCTGCAGGGAGACAAAGACTGTGTAAGATGTGAGGTGGTGGAATAAGACAGCCTGCCCACACCCACTCACACCGTCACAGGGACACACCTTCTGAAGAGGGCAGCAGCCCCACTGTCCAGTAGAGCGCTGGCAGCAGCTGGAGCCTTCCGGGCATCTGTTCTGAGCATCACACTTCACAGAGGCTGGGGCAGCCTGGGCATCTTCTTCGGTCTTAGCAGCCAGCTTGTTGTACCATGGAATCACAACCTCACCCTTATAGCATGATAACGCTCCCACATCACATTTGTAGCCTTTGGGACAGCAGTGGTCTCCTTCGTCACAGCACTCTGCCTGGGGAACGGAGGAGATGGGGGGAAAAGTGTGGGAAAGGGCTTTCAATTCCTACAACCCAATGGCGACTTACTGGGAGTCGCTCCTTAACAAAGTTAGACAACCTGACTGTAACCCCGTGGCTCACCTCGGGCAGTGGGCAACAGCCCCATTTGTGGGTGGATTTAATTAGGCAGCAGGTTGTGTCCTTCGGACACGTGGTGTGGGTATCACATTGTATCCTGGGTACGTTGTTTGTGAGTGCCCCCATGTCTTCTGTTGGAGGCTCCTTGAAATCCTGTGCCAGGGTCTTCAGGGCAGGCACCTTAGTCACCATGGGCACCGGCCCTGTGGGACTATTACACTTCTGAGCAGCCACGTCACAGATGGTGCCGTGGGGACAACAGGTCTGGTGGTCCTCACAACATACAGCCTGGATGGAAGAAGGAAAGGATTCTTTACATCAAGCCTCATCATTTGAGATCGTCAGGTTACTTTACAGAAGTACTGTATGTGGGGGCAATTGATGGTAGCAGAAAATGATCAAATACATAATATACATAATAGTGCGTAACCCATTAATCCATTACCCTATTATAGTTAGTTACAGTAGTAACAAGCAATTAGTGTTTATCCTACCTCAGGCAAGGGGCAGCAGGCCCAGTCCCCTGTTTCGGTCTTGCAGCAGGTGTTGCCGTCTGGACAGGAATAGGTGGTGTTGCAGGCAACATCCCCTGGTATTTTAACTTTCCTAGGCACAGCGGGGAACTTCTCCAGCCAGGGCTCAGATGGCTTGCCATAGGGGCTGTCGCACGTCTGAGCGGGCAAGTTGCAAATTGTATCTTTTGGGCAACAGTGTATGTGGTCTTCACAACATACCGCCTGCGAGGAAAAAAATTAAAAAGTTGTCATTGCATTGACTGTAACTTACTGTCATCTTCTCTCTAAACAACAAGGCACTTGGCTCTGAAATGTCCTTACATGGTCTCATTGTCATTGATATACAAATCACAAGTATTTTTCTCCATCCCAGTTCTGAAACCCTGGTGGTAACATGCATTGTTGGCCCACCACCTCAAGCTTAACCTCGACAAGATGGAGCTGCTCTTCCTCCATGGGAAGGCCTGTCTGCCCCAGGACATGTTCAGCACAGTTGACAACTCCATAGTGAGTGCAAAGAAACATTTGATGACACATTTTCGATCTACACAACCATCAAGATGGTAACTCACTTCTGGGCCACGGAACCCTTGGAACATATCCAGAATGCCATAGCTTCCCTTGTTTTCAACCTACCCAAGTTCTGCAATGTTACCAGCTGATTGCACTGGCTTCCAGCAGAAGCTTGTATCCATTATAAAGCATTGTTACCTGTCTAAGGTGCAGCAAGGGGAGGTTCTGCGTAGTACCTTCAGACTATAGTCAAACATTCCTAATAAAGCTCTTAGTTTTACTTCTGGGCTCTTGGGCATCCCTCACCCCAACAGAGCGGTGTGGGAGCGGACCCAATTCGACTGGAGCGCAGAGCAATAAGTTATTAAATATCGCTCCAGTAGTGCTCACCTTCATGTGGTCAGGGCATTCCCATCCTAATGAGCCTATACATGGGTCTGGTACTTGCCTGGTACGTGCATCAAGTTTTTCCTCGTAAGGAAGACTTTCAAATGGCTTTGCCAAAATCAGGTTGACAATATTAGCATTGTCTGCCATCATGTGCAGTTTGCTAGCTGGCTAGTTCACCCCTATGACACTAGCCTAGCCTACTGTATGAATGAATGAATGAATGAATGAATGAATGAATGAATGAATGAATGAATGAATGAATGAATGATATAACAAAAGTATATTGAACTCGAAGGAGGACATGTGGGATTTAGGTTAAACTAGGAATGTGATCAGGGCTGGCTCCAGGCATAAGCAAACTAAGCTATGACTGGGGCCCCACCAGGGGGCCCCCAATCGAGTGCACAGGTGACTCCGCGTGGTAGGAGGGGGCCCCCGAATCAAATTCTGCTTAGGGCCCCCAAAAGGCTCAGGCCAGCACTGAATGTGATGTATGAAATGTATGATGAAAATTGGCTAGCAATTTCGCCAAGCAAATACCAAGAAATAGGTTGCAGCAGTTTGTCTTTTGACTATACTTGCAACATCCAAGTTGGGCCTGAGCTCAAATAGATTTAGCAACTTTTTATAGTACAAAATCGCTGTCAATCAAAAGGAGATGCAGTCTTTCAACAGACCCTCCAATCATCACGCAGAAGCTTGTGAGTCCAGGCCAGCCCACTCCTCCATTCACCCCCAGAGACACTGAGCATCCGTGGGCAGGACATAATCGCAGCATTTATCCAATGACCATCTAGTTTCGAAGCACTGAGGAAAACAATTCAATGCAGCCCCATTGAAGTCCATGGATGCCAGGCTTCAACAGGGAAATGCACTGTGGCACTTCAAGATTGTATCAGAAGGAAATCGAGTCAGTCGACCTGCTATATGTAGCTGATTCTGAACGAAATCATCTTTGAGATGAATGCGTTATAATGCATTTTTAGACAATAAAATGTTAACACAATAGTACATATTTGACCACTACATTTTTTGACATTTTAGTGGAAGCTGAGCTTCCCTTGCAGTCTTAAAGAAATTGCACCTGTTAAGAAGCCACGTCTGTTTGTCCTACCTCAGGAAAGGAGCAGCAGGTCCAGTCTCCTTTTTCTGTCTTGCAGCAGGTGTTTCCATCAGGACATGCATGGGTGGAGTCGCAGGTTACATTCCCCGATCTTTCTACTTTCTGAGACACAGCAGGTACCTTTTCCAGCCAGGGTGTAGATGGTTTGCCTGAGGGGTCATCACATGTCCCTGCGGGCACGTTGCAAACCTTACCGTGTGGGCAGCAGTGGATGAAGTCATCACAACAAACTGCCTGGAATCAGAAGAGACATGCAAAATTCAGTCAGTGAAATTAGACATATATTGGCGGGAGGAGGGTGTTCTCGTTTTTGCTCCCCACCCAATTTATCCCCTTTACATTTTGTCTAGTCAGTCAACCCCTCTCAGGTGAGGGATGGTCGAAGTTCGAGCTTTGATCACAGACGCCTTAAGTTAGTACAGGTATTAGTTGTTTGTAGTACAGGTATTGTTGTATTTGTGTTACAACACTTTAGTTTCACGGCATTTGCATGCTTTTACATGAAGGTTAATCGTTTTTATACCAGCCACTGCCACCAAAAACAAAAGTTTGCCATGTTTTGGGTTACGTTTTGTGAAGTCATCTAGAGTCAATAAGTTAAAAAAACATGGCCAATTTTTAACAACCTCTGAGATTGAGATGAACATGCACAGTAAAAACGGCTGTGTTAAATCAACACCCTAAGTGTTAAATTAACACTCTCAGTGTTTATATAGGTCCAAATTGACACTGAATAGTGTTAATTTAACACTTAGGGTGTTGATTTAACACAGCCGTTTTGACTGTGTGTTAACACCACCAGGGCCGTCGCTAGTGGGGTGAAAGGTGGTGACAATTATAGGGGCCCCCACTACACAGGGGGCCCCACAAAACCCAGCAGTTATACTATATAGGCCCCTGTTATATGAATAATTCTAATATTTATATTAGTTCTATGCCTGAGATTTTAATGAAAACCACAGAAGCATGCAATTTGGTTAAAGAAGCTTTAAAAATATCTGCTCCTCTCCCCTCCCTAAAATGGTTTAGGCAGATCCGAAGTATAATTATTCAGTTAGTGAAAAACATTAAATGGACCCAGAGCCAATGAAGTTGTAAGTCCCACCCCAACTCGTGAACAGAACCAATCAGAGTTGAAGCGGCAGCTGAAGTTAAATATGAACTTGGGGTGGAAGAGCAGGAGATTGACTGACTGATTGAAAATGTCAGGGAAAAGAAAGCATAAATCAGTGTACCAGAAATGCCATGAAAAGAACGAGAGGTAGGCCAGGACAGTTTCTGTATCCCAGTCAATCAAGACGTTCTGTAAGACATGTTAGTTTATTGTCATTTTTTTCGCTGCCCGAATAGGAAATATACCGTCTACACTTTTCATTAACAGCGCGCAGCAAAATCGACCGAATGATTACGTGGTCAAAATCCCGTCTTTATTATGCTATTGTGAATCGTGTTGGTTTGTAAAACACACAGAAAAAATGAACACGAGTCTCGACGTTTGTCACAAGCATTATGCACCTGCCAGATGTTGATGTATTTTATTAGTCAAGAAAACACAAATACAGCAAACTGCTCTTAGATAAATACATATATTAGCTTTATATAAAGATATATAACACAGTTACACATATCATCTTTATTAAAAAAAAATAAGAAAATGAGTCATTTTACTGGTTGTATTATATTAATTTTTTTACATTTGACTGCATTCTTGTCAATTTCTTAATGTTTACTTTTTGATTTATGAATTATCACAGACTGGTGGGGAAACTATTATATTGCTGGTCCTTTTTTAAATTGGTTTTATAACTTTACAATGTTTTTTGTTAGTTTTTATAAGTTGTAATATTTATATACAGTTGTATGCAAAAGTGTAGGCACCCCTGACAATTTCCATGATTTTTATTTATATATAATTGTGTGTTTGGATCAGCAATTTCTATTTGATCTATCAAATAACTGAAGGAAACTGTAATATTTCAGTAGTAAAATTAGGTTTATTGGATGAACCGAAAATGTGCAATGCCTCAAAATGAACTTAGATAGGTGAATAAACTTGGGCACCCCAACTGTCATATCATATCAATATTGAGTTGAGCCTTTAGCAGAAATAATAGCCTCTTGACGCTTCCTATAGCCTGTAATGAGTGTCTGGATTGTGGATGAAGGTATTTTGGACCATTCCTCCTTGCAAAACATCTCCAGTTCAGTTAGGTTTTATAGACAGCCTAATTCTAATAAACCCAAAGATTTTAAATGATATTCAGGTCTGCAGATTGGGATGGCCATTCCAGAACATTGTACTTGTTCCTCTGTGTAAATGCCAGAGTCAATTTTGAGCAGTGTTTTGGGTTGGTGTCTTGTTGAAATATCCAGCCCCGGCATAACTTCAACTTTGTGACTGATTCCTCTACATTATTCTCAAGTATCTGTTGATATTGAGTGGATTCCATGCAACCCTCAACTTTAACAAGGTTCCTAGTACTGGCACTGGCCACACAGCCCCACAGCATGATGGAACCTCCACCAAATTTTACTGTGAGTAGCAAGTGTTTGTCTTGGAATGCTGTGTTCTTTTGCCACCATGCATAACACCCCTTGTCATGACCAAATAACTTCATCTTTGTTTCATCAGTCCACAGCACCTTCTTCCAAAATGAAGCTGGCTTGTCCAAATGTGCGTTTGCATACCTTTAGCGACACTGTTTGTGGTGTGTGTGCAGAACATGCTTCTTCCGCATCACTCTCCTATACAGCTTCTACTTGTTCAAAGTGTGGTTAATTGTTGTACGATGCATTGTGACACCAACTGCAGCAAGATGATGTTGTAGGTCTTTGGAGGTGGTCTGTGGGCTGTTTTTGACAGTTCTCACCATCCTTTGCCTTCAATATTTTACTTGACCTGCCACTTCTGGTCTAAACAAGAACTTTGCCTGTGGTCTTCCATTTCCTAACTATGTTCTTATATTCAGCAGTGGCCCACATCAATATTTTTTCAGGGGGCCCCGAATCCTCTAGCTACGGCCCTGAACACCACCTCATGTGAAGTTTGGGGGTCAGATTGCTCAGCGGTTAGGGAGTCTTGACTTATAGTCAGAAGGTTGCAGGTTGGATTCCTGGCTGTGTCAAATGTACTTTTGTCCTTGGACAAGGCACTTCACCCTAAGTTGGTCCAGGGAGAATGTCCTTGCAAGTACCTCTGGATAAGATTGTCCGCTAAATGCAGTAAATGTAAGTACATTCCCTTTAGATTATGCCCATACCTTTGTTGATGAGAAACCTGTTTATTTTCAGACTATATGCATTTGGGTTTAATTAACTTTCATGTAAAAGCATACTAACCCCGCAAAACTAAAGAGTAGTAACACTAAGCACTAGTTTATTGACAAAGCTATACATATAATATGGGTTATATATTTACCACCTATACAACCTTGATTTAATTCACAGGCGCCCGAGTCAAGGTAATTGTGTCCAACTACTTAACCGTCTACCACGTGCTGTACAGTACTAATTTACGCTGCCCTTAACAGACCTCTCGGGCATATAGTCAGAAATGTTGCAACCAAGATTCGAACTCTGGCCACTGTTATGCAGTGTTTGAGAAATTATGTATTAAAGATAGACTGATAGGTCTTCATTAGGAGATATAAAATACCTGTGGTAAAGGACAACATGCCCATCCGCCTTCTTTAGTTTTACAACATGTTTTTCCATCTTCACAGCTGGTTGTGTTATCACAGGGAACGTCTGGAGAGAGAGATTGTTAGCAAAAAACGAATGCAAGATATAGATACACTAATCAACCATAACATTATGACCACCTGCCTAATATTAGATGTATAATCTACACCCATATTGTATTGCTCTAAGTGGAAGTCATATTTTGTACCGTCTGCCTGAACTGAGGGGGATAAAGATGTTGCACCTTTCCTAAGAGGAGCAGGACTTGTACTGGCAGATGTAGTTGTATCTGGAATTGGTGTTGTCACTACTGAAAGTGAGGGCATGAATAATATTATTGACACATTCACACATATAGACCAGTACAAAAATTATCTCAAAATTATATAATAATAATAAAACTCACTTTTCGGGTTCTCCCACTCGGCTCTGATGCGCGCAGGGAACTTGGCCCACATTGGCATTTCCTTGTTGGCAGCAGATAGACATTTGGATTGCTTGATGTCACAGGTGGAGCTTTCAGGACAGCAGTGGATATTGTCCTCACAGCACACGGCCTGCTCAGGGCACACAAAGAATCAGCTTATGACCACAAAGGATAGGCACATGGGCCAATGCAAATACCTGATTAGTCATATCTACACTGAGTGACTACAGGAAAGTGTTTTCGTTACACATTGCCATTTCTGCAGCCTGTACATTAATGCGTTGGTTCCCCTAGTCGTCACTGCCACTGTACCTTGGGCATGGGGCAGCAGCCCCAGCTACCATCTGCACTCTCACAGCATGTGGTTCCTTCTGGGCACTCGGATTCTCTGTCGCTACACATCACTGAAACCACTGGTTCTGCAGGTTTGGAAGGAAATAATTGACAGAGTGGTGGTTAGTGAGGATGTTCCTGTACATTTGCAACTGAAACCTACCAGGACCACATGACCTCAACTCACTGCCGAAAGTGAGAGTACATGAGGAAAGTCATCTTTTTTACATGTGACAATAAACAACATTTGACTTGACTTAAACTCCCATTAATGTGTCCTGGTGGGCTGAATTTTACGTAGACTTTTTAAAAAACATTTTTACATACATGTTTTTACTAAACACTGGAAAAACGCAGGGACAATAAAACAGATTTCCGAAAATAAATATGATTATTTTGTCCGTAACATGCATTTGTTGCTATTTTGATATTGTGAAATGTTGATTTTTCTATTCTAAAATTGTGAATATTTTGTATTATAAGTAGTTTTTTCAACCCCATGAATAACCCCAATATGCTAGTTCCTACCGTTTACTAGTCCTTTTTCAAGTCTTTGTAGTTTACAACAAAGTCACATAGTGCAGGTTTAACACTAGAGGTAGAATGAGATCTATTTCTACAAGCTATACAGCTGAAGTCCAAGTCAAGTAACAAGTAATACTGTTACAGTCCAAGTAACAAGACATACAACTATAATCCACGTCAAGTAACAAGACATCCACATTCTCCATTCAAAGATGTCCAACCTTCCTGTTTCATGCAGACACTTCCGTCTTTGCTACACTGGTGGCCTTCACGACAGCAGTGTTTCCCATCAGAGCAATTCACGGCCTGTGTGTACATTATTGAGATTAATTTACTGTTCACACAAGCCTGAAACTAATTTTAAAATCAAAGTTAATAACTCCAGGTTTTGTAGAGATCATCGATTGACATCAGTGTGAGTTTGGGAATGTTATAACAGTCAGAATGGGATGGAGAAGACTCAGTTGCAACAGTGGCGGGGTCATTACATGAGCTACAGGACAGCACCCATAGCCTTTAATGGTCTGTAGACAGGAGAACTCAGCTGGGCAGTGGGAGTTGTCCGGGCAGAGGTTATCATCTTCAGCTACAGCATATGTACTGATCATTCTAAAAGACTTTGGGAGAGGGAGACAATCATTTAGCTCTTTTGAATTAAAGATTCAAGAGTTTGGCATGGTGAAGATTCTACTTCATTGTGTGAATGATTGAAAATAGCGACATGTCATCTTAAAATACCGATGTTACTATTACATGTGGTAAATTGTAAGTCTTTCATAATTGTAAATTTTCTTACTTTAGAATATTTGGACTGTTTAACGGAGACTCTCTCCGCCCACGGCAGTGAGACGGTGCTGTTCACACACGTGGACGTGTTCACCTGACAGAGGGTTCCCATGGGACAGCAGTGGACGTGGTCCTCACAGCACTCAGCCTGATAAGCACAAGAACACTTTGACTAACAAAGTGTGTTGGAAGCTCATATCTCCTACCAGAGGATACTGTTATCAACCGCATAACATAGTAAAGACCAAATCGAGCGTGAAAGGCACAAGAGGGCAATTCACTTGGTATCGGTTCCACAGGCAGGAGACAATGACACCATCATACTATGTGTTTACATTACTAACAGATAACTCACAGGGTACAGCAGGCCTACATTAGCTTAGGGAACTCAGTTTAATATTCAGCATGAACAATCTTAAGACGGAAACACGTTGTCCACACCTGATGCAGTGGGCAGCATTCATAGACGTTGGAGGGGGCCTTGCAGCAGGTGTTGCCCTCCCCACAAACCCCTCCATCTGGGCAGTCATCAGCAGAGACCAGGGCCAACAGAGACACACAGAGCACAAGACACCTCTGCATCTGGACATGCAGGACAGGAGAAAAAGACCAAAGAAAGACTGAAATTACTTGGAACACAAATGTAATCAATCAGATGTATTATATACAGCCCTTTAAATGCCTTTGGGTTATAAATAAATACCTATGGATTTGCTTCGACAATAATCTGTCTTTTTGAACACTACTTAGCTGGTAGCAAGGCTAAATTGTTTGCTAAAAAATGTGTCTGTCATCACAACAAATAAAGGGAAATGGTACAGGCTATTTTTGTGCTGTCAGTGCTTGATTGAGGGGATATACAATACAGCATATGCATGATTCAACATCAGTATTGAAACTTTTGAAAGCAGTATCATGTAGCATTGCACTTTATTATTGGTGCAAACTTTTACAATCATCATTATTTTATAAACTTCAATTGGCTCAGACGCCATAACTTCCAGAAGGGCCAGACACTGGTTTGTTTTGCAGAAACCTCCTGTCTCAGTTAAACAATTCAGAGGATAAACTATGGTTATCAGACTCACTCAGAGGTTCTATTGGTATTAAAGTAACTACAAGCTCATTCTGTTCTGAGTTTGGTAAAGCTACTTTTAGATACCATGTCCCATACTTATGCAATGACTTGCAGGATAATCATAATTTACAAGCATTAGTTACTATAAGACATTTCAAATGCCTGTTGCATCAATCAATCAATATTTGTTTTACAGCAGCAGTCATCAAAGTGCTTTGACAGATACCTGGCCTAAAACCCTCAAGAGCAACAACAAGTGTTGCACAGTGGCTAGGAAAAACTGCCTACAGGTGGAACTTAGTAAGAAACCAAGAAAGAGGCCAGACTCAAAGGGATGGACAGTAGTCTTCTGGCTGTACCGGGTTGGGAATCTGAGGGTACACAGCCCAATAAATTAATGTCACATTGTTTATCAGTGTTCAATTAGTGTCCATGAATGGAGGTAGGAATGGGTAGGCTGTGACCACAGTCTTTGTGTAGCATCAACACAATTCAGTGGTCTTGGGCAGGAACACCGGAATGTGTTCTGGAAATGTACAGCTGGAGTCCCCAGGTGTAAACGCGATCACCAACAGCAGTGGCGTGGGCACCAGCACAACGAGGTGGGTACAGGATGGAGGCGCCATGACTTCTCTACATGATCGTTTCACATGATTGCTTTCCTAATGTGTGGCATGTATTTCTATCCTATTTTATCTTTTATTTTTATGCTAACTTTTATGTTCATTTATTATTTCTGTGTTTTGTATTGCACTGTATATTGAAGGGATGAACCTTATAGGAAACCCTAGTCTCAGTTTGATTCCACTGTTGAAAAATAATATATATTTATACAAGCTAGTGAACAACCCGGTCGTATGGGGTAGACATAAGTTAGTATAGGTATATCTGCACGCTCCAATAAATAGCATGATTTGTCACTAACTTTCTATTATATTAGAATATTAAAAACTGAAATATATGATAATCTATGTTTAGAATTTAGCTAAATGTAAGATATATTATGACATTTAACAAATTAGCCAAAACAAATGATAGGTTAGGAACTTTCACGTAAAGAAAAGTATGTTTAAAATGTATTCTCCATGTGGAAACTTGGTGTATAGCACAGACAACAAGTTGGTTTAATATAAGTGTTCAATTTGTGTGATCTACTAACTTTTCTCAAGTAAAAACATTTAGTAAAATAAATATATCAATTACATGTATGAATGATATACAGAAAATGATATGGGTTCATACATTTTTCACAGAATTTAACAACAGTATGGCATGAAGCTTTTTGAAAAACTAGTTTGTTATAAATCTCACTTCCCTTTTAACTAAGATGAAGCCTATTTTCAGACAAACCTGAGCTAGTACTGCAGTGTAGTCAAATATTCCCCAAGATATCTTAATAGAGTCACTACCTCTTTCATGTGCCATCGTGGGCGGAATAGAGAGTAAATGGTTCCACATTTTGACAAAGACAATGACCTTTTCATATGCAACCACATTTTAACATTGAGTTCATGACACAAAAAGATATTAATTGTAGTGTCACCAACTAACTTGGTATATACAAATTGAGGTTAGTACTTAATCTACAACTGCTTTAGCCTACTGCTGTTCAGGCTAATAATAACAATTAATGTACCACAGGATTTCTACTTTCACTTTGGCTGTTTTTTGTTTTCAGCACTCCAGTCTGGGCACAATAGATTCTGGCATTAGCATTCACTTCCTTCATTGGTATTAACTACGGGGATTTCCTCCCATGTTCCCTTTGTGTTTATTCATTGTTCCTTTTTTTCTTCATTATTGGTTGTATTTATTTTTATTGGTTAAAATTAAATAGAAATAACCCACACTTGTATAACTCCTTGTCCTCTTTTAGTTTTAAGTTAAAAAGCTCTCTTCACTTACTGTTAAGGTGTAGGTGGTTTCAAAAGAGAAATCTTGATGTTCTCTGTGGACCCTGCAAAAAATAGTACTTATTAATTTCCTCTTGGTGAAAAATACAGCCATCTAGCTGCCAAATAAATGCTTTTTAATTGTTATTAGGTCAATGCGCAATTTAACTTGAGTCGTTTCAAAATATTAAATATATAACATTTGTGTCATTAACTTCTTGCCAACCAGCTAAATAAATAAGTTGATCTTACCTCTGTCTCAGTGACTACTCCAGTTGTGCTACCTGACAGGGTAGTCGACTCCAAATCCATCGATTACTGAAAATATATTCATGCCACGCCCCCAAAATGTTGTAGTTTACCTACTGGTTTGACACATTTTATGAAGACACGACATTTCCACGCCCCATTACTGAGGTAAAATAATCCAAGTTAGCCACAATATGGCCTTGTCAATTCTTTCTCCTAAACGTTCCACAAACATGGGATTTGGCCCCCATGTGGAGTATATGTGGATTACAAGAACATTATTCTCTATTCAAAAAAGATATTCTAGATCAGTGTCTCTCAAATGGAGGTACATGTACCCCTAGGGGTACTTTGGAGTACTGCAGGGAATACATGACATTTTTGCAAAAATGCTAATTTAAAAATAGGTCATGCATAATTCCTCAAATAATTATACTATAATAGTCAATTAATTACGTAATGGATTCTAAACATTTGAAATGTAGCATTTAAATGTTTTTGTTTAAAAAAGGTTGTTGTTTAGTGAATCTATCACTGGCGGCGCTGGATTGTACCTCAATATTTAGACTTTATTTCTACCAAAAATGTATTGGGCTTTAACATGGAAAAAAACAAGACTTTAAAAGGCAATTCAAAGGGGGTACAATATTGAAAAAATTTGAGAAACACTGTTCTAGATGATAAACATGTCAGGCTGAATGAGGAAGTCTCCAAGGTTACAACATTGTGAAACTTATGGACATTAAAGACACATTCTTGGACTTTTGTGATTAACAAAATATACTTTTTTAACCAATTTTCGACTGGATGTTTAATATGTTGTTTATTTGTGAATACTATACAGTATATGTAGAATAGATATCCTACCTCAGTCAGTCATGAATTCTCAAAATATTTAAAGACTGAACATTTTTTGAAATTAGGGACTGCAGCTAATACAGTTATGATGCTCAAAAAACTGATGTCTTGACAGTCCTGGACTTTGGCAAAGCATTGTCAAATGAAAAGAAAGCTACTGTCTTCGCCCTGGTCAAAACATCACAGGGGGCACAGTCATGCTGGAACAGGAATGGGCCTTCTCCATACTGTTGCCACAATGTTGGAAGCACCGAACTGTCTAAAATATCTCTGAATCCTGTAGCATTAAGATGACCCTTCACTGGAACTAAAAAGCCTAGTTCAAACCCTGAAAAACAGCTGAAGACCATTATCCCTCATCCACCATTGTGTCCACCAATGACAGTGTCCACATGCTTTTGGTCATACATTGTTACATCACAATGCAGAACTGTCTTTGTTCGGTGACAAAACTGACACTAGATGGAACTAAATGGGAAGGTGCTGCCAGGCATTCTTCACCACTGTAGTGATCAATCCAGCCTCTCAAGCTGGAGTCACACCAGGTCCTGCAAACTGGTTGCATTGAGGCGGAAGTCCATTCATTTCAATAGGAAGCAATGTGCACCGCTGCGGCTAATCTACCGAAACCGGCAAAATGTGGATGCGGTGCGGCGGGTGTGTCGCAAGAGTTGAAATAATCCAACTTTTGGGGTGCTTCGCCGTACAGTGCCAGAACCGGAAGTTGATTTACCTCAGAGAAAGAGCTAACCCGCTTTCATGGGTTGTGAGATTGAAAGACAAGCTTTGACAGCTCAGTAGATAGTTTTCGTATTGTTAATTAATACTAAACTGAAAACAGCTCCTGTCAGTCGCCTTACTGGAGATGAACAGTTGTATGCAATGTTGCCCACCATCTCGTAGATGCAGAAGATTAATTACGATGTTGATTGCAGTGTACAAGTGTGTCTGCATTACGATGCCGTACAGGGATTTTTTTGCCGTGTCTCGTGTGAATCCAGCTTCAGACATGTGGACTCAAAGGCAAAGCATTTAAAAAAATAACTATCTTAGATGGCTTGGCAGCTATAAGTAAATTAATCGTAAATCATGCAATTAATGCTTTTATTGTGTCACGCATGCCAGTCATTGTCAGCTCAGCAGTAAAAATTCACAAATAGATAGCCTAACTTTTCTTGTAACCTGATAAAAATCCATTGCAAATAACATCCTCAGAGAAGTTAAATCCATAACATGACTATTTCTTGAGTATCCTACTCTGGCATTCATCCAATTCAGTCCAAATCGATTCTTGTATCCTTTACTATTCATTGTGTTAGTAAATTGAAATCAATAAATTGGTTGCATAACATAATCCTCCCACATGCAAAACTATTTTGTTTCATCAATGTCATCTGTGTAGTCATGTCAGAAAACTCCATTTACAGCGCGTACAGAATCATCATACCCTGTCAAAATCCTTACCTTCAGTCACATTACACCCTGGAATTAAAATAAATTAAATCTAACTTTTGTCAGCTGTATTTACACATTATAACCCTCGACATCAATGTAAAAATAAAATTTACAAAATGTAATTAGTGAAATACGCGGTTGGATAAGTGATCAGCCCCTTAGAGTGACCATTATAAACTTGCTAAGGTACAACCAGTCACTTCCGAGATCACACACCATGTTAATTGCCCCCCACCTGACATCATGATGAGTCCATTACTACTAGTGCATGGCAATGCAAAGCATAAACCATGATTGGAAAGGTGCTTACAAAAAGCCTCAGAGACAAAGCTGAGGATAAGCACAAGTTGGGAAAAGGATCCAAAAAATGTAAAAGCCTTTAACAATCCCTCTGAGAACTGTTCAGAGCAATATTAAGTTATGGAAAGCGTATGGCACCACAAAAAACCTTGCCTACATCGGGCCATCCCTCTAAACTGGATGACCGAACCAGGAGGACATTGATCAGGGAAGCCATCAAGTGGCCTTATGGCTGAGAATGGTTGGTCTGGGCATGTGACAACAATCTCACAAGCTTTACATAAAGCTGGCCTGTATTGCAAAACACACCATACCTACTGTGAAGCATGGTGGTGGGAACGTTATGTTCTGAGGGTGTTTCACTTCAGTGGGGACTGGGCAATTTGTCAGGTTTGAGGCTATTTTTTTATTGTTATTTTATTATCAGGGGTCCAAGCAGCGACAGCAGTGGAGCCCTATTGTAATTGTACATTTAATTATTATTATTTTGATCGGACAAAGTCAATCAATATATTGTTTTCGTAAAAAGAAATGTTTCATTCACTTTTAAGCACCCTTTCAGTGCCCTGAATTTTCACACTTTTGATTTTATTTCAGTTGGACCATGTGTGTCCAATTATTGAGCAGGGCGCTTGTATTTTTGAACGGCATGGATAGTTTAGTTTTTTTTAAAGTCATTAATTTCTCCATTCAATGGAATGCAAAATGGGTGTAACACACATACTGCTGACCTCCAGGTGAAATGCAAGTATAACAAGTATAAACAAAACGGTTGGGCAAAGATGAAGTCAGACTTGACCACAAGTATAGCTAGCTAAAAACAGCACTAGGCTCAAAGAAACAACCTAGTACCGCGGGCTGCACATCCGATGCCCTGCTCGACTGCTGTCCCCTAGCCCGCTAGTTGTAGCAACGCTGAGCTCAACGAAACAACCTAGATGGGTGCGGGCTGCCCATCCGATTCCCCGCTCGACTGCAGTCCCCTGGCCCGCAGCGCCATTCGCTCAACTGGCCACCTCTGCCCTGGCTCAACACAACGGATCCCTGTCCTCAACTCTTCAATCACCTCCCTGGAATAAATAACTCAGGTTTTTCAACAGTGAATTGGGAGCTACGTGTTTTGAGACAGTAAGCGCATCGAATTAGGTTAGCATCAATTTAGATTACAAAGTTAAGCTGTACAGCCTTCTAACTATGTTAGTGAACTCTAAACAAAGGCCGGTTTTATAATGTTTTAAGCAGGTAGAAAAGATTGAAATATGTGAAAAAATAAAAATATATTAAAAAAAGGTTTTAAAAACAATGATTATGCGAACATTATACATAACATGCTTGCCTATACAGATTGCTCTATAACAGCAAAACTATAACTAGTATTCTGCTAGCAACACTTGAAGTCATATTTTCGGTATAATAAAAAACCTTCAAAATTAAAACCCAAAGGTCAATGCATATCAAACTGTATGATTCTTTAATTAGGTTAGTGAACTCTAAATAAAGGCCAGTTTTAGGATGTTTTAAGCATGTAGAAAGATTTAGGGAAAATAAAAAAAGGGTTTTAAAAGAATGGTTATGCGTACATTATACATATTGTGCTTGCTTATGCAGATTGCACTATAACAGCAAAATTAAAGCTTGTGCTGAATCATGTGCTATGGATAAAAGTTCACTAGGATTTATTTAATCCAAATATAGTCTCAAATCCTCAGGCACTGAAGACAGTATTGCCAGCAACACAATAATCAGGGACCCACATCACTCTCCCATTCAACTCACTGTAGGCCATAATTGCTTATGCAGTTTGATCTATAAAAACTAAACCATCGCTCGTGCCAAATCATGTGCTATGGATAAACGTTCACTAGGATGGATATAATTCAACTATAGTCTCTAATCCTCAGGCACTTGAGGCAGTATAGCCACCAACACAAAAACAGGAACCCACGTCACTCACCCATTCAACTCACTGTAGGCCATAATTGCATATGCAGTTTGGTCTATTAAAAACTAAACCATCGCTTGTGCCAAATCATGTGCTCTGGATAAACGTTCACTAGGATGTATATAATCCAAAATTATTTATATTCTCATTACTAGTTAACACAAACAGATAACCAGGCCTATTAGACCGTATATGCCTATGAGGCCATTCCTTGTTTGGCATTCTTCATGCTTGGACCCCTTAATTGCTGTCTGCAGCTATATTACTACATTTATGTTTATATTTTATTATGCCTAATTGTGCCGGGATCACTAGATTTTATGGAGAAGTTATCATTATTATCATATAATGATTATGTATCGTGATCAGCAACAAAGCAAAAAAGTGAGGGAAAAAAATAAAAGTTAATGCCTTTTGACCTGGCATGACCCCTTATTATTTTGTAGACAATGCAAAGGCAGAGTATATTAATTTCAGAATAAGGGTGAAAAGGTTCAAGCTGAAGTTTTTTATGTAAAAAAATTAAGTAAAAGACACTCCCTTGCCAATCCGCACTTTCTGCAAATATACAGTATCGAACACTGTATGAGAAAAACACAAAGATATATTTCAATTCATTTTTTTTTTAAAACATAGTATTGCTGCTTTTCCAATATTCTGCCTAAAATTAATTTGGCTAAACAACCAAAAAAACTTTCTTTCTCAATTCTACAATCTGGTTAAGGTATTTGACACAAATACAAATTTTCACAAAGTCTTCAGTGTTGATGATGACAATTTGCATATAGAATGTCATGAAGAGTGATCAGATTTAATGCAAAGTCCTTATTTGCCATGAAAATGAACTTAATCCCAAAAAAAACATTTCCACTGCATTTCAGCCCTGCCACAAAAGGACCAGAGGCCATCATGTCAGTGATTGTCTCATTAACACAGATGAGAGTGTTGACAAGGACAAGGCAGGAGATCACTCTGTCATGCTGGTTGAGTTAGAATAACAGACTGGAAGCTTTAAAAGGAGGGTGGTGCTTGAAACCATTGTTCTTCCTCTGTCAACCATGGTTACCTGCAAGGAAACACTTGCCATCATCATTGCTTTGCACAAAAAGGGCTTCACAGGCAAGGATATTGCTGCTAGAAAGATTGCACCTAAATCAACAATTCATCGGATTATCAAGGACTTCTAGGAGAGATGTTCAAATGTTGTAAAGGCATCAAGGTGCCCAAGAAAATCCAGCAAGCACCAGGACCATCTCCTAAAGTTGTTTCAGCTGTGGGATCTGGGCACCACCAGTGCAGAGCTTGCTCAGGAATGGCAGCAGGCAGGTGTGAGTGCATCTGCATGCACAGTGAGGCAAAGACCTTTGGAGGAAGACCTGGTGTCAAGACGGGCAGCAAAGAAGCCACTTCTCTCCAGAAAAAAAATCAGTGACAGACTAATATTCTGCAAAAGGTACAGGGATTGAACTGCTGAGGACTGGGGTAGAGTTATTTTCTCTGATGAATCCCCTTTCGATGGTTTGGACCATCTGGAAAACACCATGTCCAAAGAAGACAAGGTGAGCGCTACCAGCAGTCCTGTGTCATGCCAACAGTAAAGCATCCTGAGACCATTCATGTGTGGGTTTGCTTTTCAGCAAAGGGAGTGGGCTCACTCACAATTTTGCCTAAGAACACAACCACGAATAAAGAATGGTACCAACACATCCTCTGAGAGCAACTTCTCCCAACCTTCCAAGAACAGCTTGGTGATGACCAATGCGTTTTCCAACATGATGGAGCACCTTGCCATAACTAAGTGGCTCGGGGAACAAAACATCGACATTTGGTCAATGACCAGGAAAATCCCCATACCTTAATCCCATTGAGAACTTGTGGTCGATCAAGAAAAGGCAGGTGGACAAACAAAAACTCACAAATTCTGACAAACTCCAAGCATTGATCATGCAAGAATGGGCTGCCATCAGTCAGGATGTGGCCCAGAAGTTAATTGACAGCAGGACAGATTACAGAGGTCTTGAAAAAGAAGGGTCAACACTGCAAATATTGTAGTTGTCAATAAAAGCCTTTGAGAATTATGGAATTCATGTATTTATATTTCAGTATACCATAATGACCACTGACAAAAAGATCTAAGAACACTGAAGCAGCAAACTTTGTGGAGACCAATACTTGTGGCATTCTCAGAACCTTTGACCATGACTGTATATACTAAAACACCAAAACAGAATTGCTGAAATTCAATTGTGGCTTTTGGTTTTGTGTGCCAACCCAAGACTTTCAGTGGCCCATTCTGGCCAAGATAAAGCCCATTGGTGCAAGACAACAAACTTAACACATGTAAAGTACACAAAAATACCACATATAGTGGACTTTAACTGGCAGCCCTGACTGGCAATGCACAAACACTACTGTAAAATATATTAACAATACAATTACAGAGAAAAACTGAACATACCAACATGTGAGAAATATTGTACTTTATTAATGTGTCAATGGAACCAACAAAAATCATTTATTGATTAAATAAAAAATCATTTTTTCGAACCTCAAAATCAAGGTTTCACAATCAATGGCACCTTTAACGATTATTGTAAATAACATCAACAAAAATTAAACCAGAATTACATCACTTATATTTTAATGATAATGATGTTTGGGGCTGTTTTAATTCCAGAGGTGCCGGGGCACTGGTCAATATTGATGGCATAATAAATTCCACCAAGTATCAGGGAATTTTGGCTGACAATCTGGTCGCCTCTGCCAGAAGGCTGGGACTTGGCTGTAGGTTGACTTTCTAACAAGACAATGACCCAAAACATACCTCAAGATCCAAACAGAAATGGATCCATGACAACAAAATCAATGTTCTGCCATGGCCATGTCAGTTGCAGCACCTCAATCCAATCAAAAACATGTGGGCTGAGTTGAAGAGGGTAGTTGATAAGTGCAAACCCAAGAATGTAAAGAATGTAAAGGGTCTTGAAAGGATCTGCATAGAGGAATGGTCCAAAATTCTTCCAAATGTGTTCCTTAACCTTGTCAAACATTACAGGAAGAAACTCCATGCTGTTATCCTTGACAGAGGTGGTTGCACTATGGTAAGTACTGAATAAGGAGTGTCAATAATTATGGAACCTTGATTATGGTGAAATCTATTTTGTGTTAAATAATTGTATGAATTCGGATGGTTCCTTTGCAACATTAATAAAGTACAGTATTTTTTACATTTTCCTATTTTGAGTTGTCTTTATAATCACATTGTTTACGTTTTTAAAGTATTGTTTATGCAGTGCCATTCAGGTGTGCCAGTAATTTTGTAGCCCACTGTAATTTAGGAAGTGTATATAAAGTTTGTGCAAATGAGGTCTAAGTTAGAGAGGTAGATCAGTTGGGAATGCAAAGTGCCAAGGCAATAAAGCAAAATGAAACACATTGAGCATAACTCTGCAAATGATAGTGAGCAAAAATTTACAAAAAGATCACTTTACAGAATGTGGAGCGTGATAAAGGCACTGGCGCATAAATGGGTAACGACAAGTTAAAAAAAGGGAGGAGAGTCAACATGTACAACGATCAAACAGTAGGTGTGATAGTAACTATTTAAAGGCAGTGAGGGGGATGGTGGTCTCAAGTTTCAGTGTGAGTGAAGGAGGATTATTGCGGAACTGAAAGCCAATCCTGGGTTTTATTTTTAATTGGAGGTGGTTGATGTCTATGGAGGACCAAGTCTGCCAAAATAAGAAATAAATAAATAAATAAATAAATATATGCATCAATAAAAAAATGTATACATAAAAATATACATAAAAATATACATAAAAATAGAAAAATATAAAATTATACATTTATTAATCAATATTATTTTCCTATTTATTTATTTCTGTGATAATTTATTTAAGTTTTTATACATTTTTATATTAATTTATTTCCATATTCTTTTATTTCTGTATTTATTTAGGCTATTTCCGTATATATTTATTTCTGTATTTCCAGATTCTTAAGCTAATGAGGAGGCTGTCAATCAAAGCATGTCACGGTGTCACCTTTTTCCCATTGGTTGATCGGTATCAGAGTGTGAAGATCGATTTTACATGCCTAGATTAATTACCGTTCTTTCAGCGACAATATATGCATCAAGTGCCTAGGGATTTGAGAGTATATTTGGATAGAGTACATCCTACTGAACAGTTATCCATAGTCCATGTTTAGGCTCAAGCGATAGTTTAATTTTTATAAAGCAGAATGTAAATGTTAAATTATGTCTTACACTGAAATGAATGGGAGAGTGACGAGGGTCCCTGATTGAAGGTTTCTTGGCAATACAGCATAAAGTGCCTAGGGATTTGAGAGTATATTTGGATAGAGTACATCCTACTGAACAGTTATCCATAGTTGATGTTTAGGCTCAAGCGATAGTTTAGTTTTTATAAAGCATAATGTACATGTTAAATTATGTCTTACAGTGAAATGAATGGGAGAGTGACGAGGGTCTCTAGCTTA
>JACXGM010011744.1:0-24712 GCA_016801145.1 Umbra pygmaea
ACACACACACACACACACACACACACACACACACACACACACACACACACACACACACACACACACACACATACAAACACACACTGCTCCGACCAGAGGGTCCAGGTTATCTCCAGCTTAGGGGCCCAGGTGTTGTCACTTAGTGGTTTATTGCTTCATTTTCACCACTGGGACAGGATTGTATTTCACTCAAAACGACACCGGCTAGTTATAGAGAGAAGGTGAGGTTAATAATGGCCCAAACGGGACATTATATCCTACGTAGGGCCCTGCTCATAAGTATTGCACTATGTCTATGGAATAGGATGCCATTTGGGAAGCATTAATTAACTTCCTAGGGCCTATAGGCGGGGCCTATCGGTGGGGCCTAGCCTATCGGCGGGGCCTATCAGCAGCAGCAAATTGCTTGAAAATTAAATCTTGTGTCACATTCTGGTGCGAATCCCAAAATACACTCTCGACACCTACTGATGCTACTTTGGTCTAAGGTAGTGCACTAAATCTATGTTTAGAGACCTACATTGGACATAGCCTATTCTTTCATTAGAGGTGTGAAGTATCTCTCAGAAAAAGAAACACATTTTTCCAGTTATTACATTTCTGGTGATTGCAGAGTGCCAACCGAGGCAGGATACATCAGTGTCTTTGAGGCTTGACATGCCCCATGTGTTTCTAGTCAGCACAGCCACCACCAAGTCTGTTCCTGTGATTTGTACGTAGTCCCTGCGGTGAGACAAAGTGTGCGGCGCAAATGGTTAGGGGAGCCATATAGGGGGGAAAGTTAGGACAATTCCAAGGGCCCATGACTGACGGGGGCCCCAAAACATAGGTAAAAACCACAACAGCTGCGCAGAGGGGGCCCTCTTTGATTTTTTGTCATGGCAGTACCCCTGCAAATGGTACTCTGTTCCCTTTAGGTTTCACCAGGGCCCATATGGAGTTTAGGATGCACAAAATAATTTGGAACTAGAAAAAGGTTGGATTTGTTTGTGCACCAAGCTTATATCAACAATAAGGTTTAATAAATCAAAGTGTTAGCGAGCACTGTTCTAGTATTCTGTTAGGAGGGGCTAACAATGCACACAGGTAACAGAGATCACAGAGATCACACTGCATTTATGTGATTGTGTCACGCACGGCTTGGTGGTTGGGGAGTCAGACTTGTAATCAGAAATTTGCTGGTTGGATTCCTGTGTGGGATAAATGTTGTGTTCTTCAGCAAGATACTTTACCCTAAGTTGCTACAGGGGTTGTTTCTCTGCTAAATGACTAAAATGTACAATTTACTGTACTGAAGACAGTGAAGACAGTGCTACACATCAAATAACATAACTTACTCTAACAGCCTTAGTGCCATGTTGTAAAATACAATCAAAATTAGAAATTACAGTGTGTGTGTGCGCGTAGGCACGCATGTAGTTGTGGACGTGTGCTTAAAGGCCATTGAAATACTACAAGCTCTTTTAAATTTATTCACTAAAATTCATGAATTGAAGGAATGTTTCATTTGATTTATGCATTCATATACTGTACAGTCATTCACATAGGCAGAATTCCTATGAAAAATATTATTTGTCCCCCCAATATACCACTTTAAACATAACGATGTAGTCCCCAGCCCTCAGCAATAGCATGCAGGTACAGTTTGTGTGTGTGAATTTGACAGTCTGCCTGTATTGGCTGACCTCCAATAAGTAGTTCAAACAAAGGAAATGTTAAAAATCTCTTTACTTCTACCCAGGGCCGGCCCGAGGCATACACGAACAAAACCAGGGGGCCCCCAATCGAGTGCACAGTTGATTCAGCATGGTAGGAGGGGGCCCCCAAATCATGATTGGGTAAATTCAAAAGGCTTGGGCCGAAACTGCTTCTACCACTCAATACAATTAAACATGTAGCTTTAGCAGTCTTCGTTTTCGCTGCATTGAAATACAGGTCAGTCTTTATTTTAGCTAGCGGTAGCTGACGTGTGCTAGTGTTGCACCCTTGAAATAACTCTGTCAACTTCAGATTATTGTCATTCTTTTACAACTTTATATAAGACTTGGTTCAATTACAACAACGTTAATAAGACACTCTCTAGCGCTAGCCAGCTTAGATTCTCCGACACCACAGAGATCTAATTTCACCCAATATACATCTCAATTGCAAAAAAACACTGTGTTCTTTACAGTAATCAGAATTAATAAGATGTATTATATCAAATAATGTTTTGGTTAAAATTACTTTGCCTGGCTACATTTTGTATGTCTATTTTCCAGGGCAAAAAAACTAGCTAGCTACAGTAACATCAACCAGTGTTTGCGGCTGAATTCGAGCAATGTAGTGTTTCTTAGCTAATGAGGTGAGTAGTAATTTCTACATTCTGAAAGGCACTTAATGCACTTTATATTTTTCAGTCCAACAAAACGCAAAGTCACAACGCTAGTAGCCTCAAATCTAAAATACTAGTTGATTAAATTTTCATAAGAAAGAAGTGAAATGCTAATGTAAATGTTTCATAGTGATGTCATTAGGCAGAGCAACAGATGGTACACAGACAGAAGACCTGGGGACAGACAGACAGGGACAGACTGGCAAAGATAGGGAGTCTCAGGGAAGTTTGTTGGGTCTTTGTTTGGCAACATTATGAAAGGTTCTCTCTTTTTTAGATTTGTAAAATAGGCACATAATTGGACAAGGCCATTGACAACCCCACTCTACACTTAAGCTTGTGAACCAAGGTTTGTTTAAGGCAATGTCATTATTGCTGGTTTGTAAATACAAATACCTGCATATATACTGGACTGATAAGGAACAAAACTATTATTATTAGTAGTAAAACCATTTAAAAGTTTGAACAATTTGGGAGAACCCTTCAGATACCTATTAATTATCTAGTAGTAATTATGGTTCCTCAATATACATTGTGTTACAGCACTACTTTTGGTGTCCCACTCAAGAATTGCTCTAGAGAAAATGTAATGTAATTTTCCTCTCCACAGTGGACATCAGATTTTCGCCCCTGGTCATTCAGTATGTACAATTGCCAGATCCCCTAACCCAGTGGTTCCCAAACCTCTCCTCAGGGACCCCCAGACAGGCCATGTTTTTATTTTCACCTTGAAATGACACAACTGGTTCAATTAGTCAACTACACATTACACCTTTGACTAATTGAATCAGGTGTGCCATTTCAGGGTTAAAACAAAAATATGGCCTGTCTGGGGGTCCCCGAGGAGAGGTTTGGGAACCACTGCCCTATAGTTATAACCATCGGCCAGACAGCAGTCGGGCATGTATAGTAAGAGTAGTACACTGCTGCCCTCTTCTGTTGCTTCCGATACATTACAATGATGTAGATCTGAACCCATCTATGATTCTGAACTGTTTTATGTACAAAGACAGAGGCATTTGACTCGACTCCTATCCATTTTGTCGAAAACACTCTCTTTCTACCTCTAAAGTAGTTTTCAATTAACTTAGATGTCTATCGTTATGCACTTTTTTTAAATGTGAGCTATGAATGTGTAATACATATTGGGTTGCTCTCATTTGATTCCAAATCTAGCACATACATACAGGTATACTCTTTATTTCCGGATATAGTAACATTTTCTGTCAAAAGTATAAAAACTTAGACGGACTGCAGAATTCAATGTTTTATTCAATGTATTAATGTATCTATGTATTATTAACAGCCCACCAGGGGTCAGTGTGGTGTCGATTGCTCCGATGACCAATCGGACTGGGGATTTGGCTCGTTACCTGGGAAACCACAGTTGAAGTCGGAAGAGATTTCTCATTCTCAAGAACCAAATCAAATGCTACAACAGAACAACCGAAATTATAGCTAGATTCGTATTTGTTGGTTCCTACGTTGTTTCTGTCGGTTTTGACCATTTTGCTCGTTTGACTATTTTACCACTCGCAAACCGTGGTGATTGATAATTAGCTAACTGTAGCCTGCTAACTTAACAGTAACGTTAGCTAGCTAATGTCACTCCACTGGCTGAGTTATCGCGGTAACTGGCTACCTATGATGCCACCGCTAGCGTAAAATTAGCAAGTCTAAATATGCTAATTGTATTTTCTCCAACTGTATCTATTAGCCAACCTTTGTTGCTTTCATGTCAGAATACTAGCAGTGCACGTACACTTTTCTTGTTAACTCGAGAAAGAGCTAATTCTTTGAAAATTCGCACGGTGTCGTTTTAAAACCTGCAGTGCTGTAGAAAAAAAGATTAATCGCAAGCAAATTGAATCTTCCAAATGCTTTTCCGCCCTGGATTCCTTCTGATGATGAGATGCTGAGCTTACTGCGCCTGTGTGTGCAGAACCGATCTGCCCTTACCTTGCTAACGTTACCTCGCTCAATAAAGCAATGGATGGCTGTCGTTTAGTAGCAAGACATGGGACCCCGCTGCTGGAGATAACTCATCTTACACATTTGATGAATGGAATTTGTAGATCTGAAAGGTTTTGACCGGATATCAACATGCTGTGGTCAAAAAGAACAGTCCACGGCAAGATCTCTAGTCGTTTCAACCCACGCTGAAAAGGTGAGTCACACCTTTCCTTTTTTAGGAATATAATTTACATTACCGTTAGTTTACCCTTTTCTAATACGATTGCTACGTTTGTTCTTTTAACTAAATGATGATGACGGTATTTTTTGCTATTTCTAGGGAACAGAGTTTGCACACGCTTATTTGAGATTTGTCTCCTGTCCTTCCTAAAGTAATCATAATTGACAGGGATGCTGAGATGGTAAAATATTGTTAACAATGTAATAGCATTGTTACTTTAGTGTGTGATTGATGCACCCACAATGCTCAATGTGCCCGTGCATTTTTGTTTCTCCAGAAGACGTCCTCTCCCCTATGGACGTGTGCAATCCCAACCCCAACCGTACGGCCCCAGTGAGTGAGGCTGGACCCCAACATGACCTGCCCCTCTGCTCCCGGACCAACGGATGGAGCTGGCCTCCTCACCCATTTCAGCTGCTGGCTTGGCTGATCTACCTCTTTTTTGCTGTCACCGGGTTCGGAGTGTTTGTCCCTCTGCTGCCAGCCCACTGGATCCCTGCCGGCTACATCGTATCCTCTCAGTCACATGACCCCTCAGAAACTAATTCTCAGTGTAGTGGTGAAATCACTGCTTTTTAATCCGTAATCTTAAATACAGTCAGGTTTGGGGTCAATTTAAACTAAAGTCAACTAAGCAAGTTAAATGACATATAAACCCGACACTGACAAAGAAACAGGATTGTTTTGTGTAGTGTTTGAACTGATTGAGTAGCATGAAACAAAGCCTACTATTATTAGCAGACTATTAACAATCAGTCCCTTGTTTGTTTGTTTTTTGCCATTGTTTGCACAGAGAAAAACATAGCCTTTGTTAACCATACTATTCAATAATTGTGCATTTATTGTATTTGAAAGCTATTGCAGCGTCGGTTCAGTTTTAAGTGTCAATATTGCAATGATATGATCGTATGATGCAGTGCCCGTTAAATACATGGAATGGTTGAACATGCAAAGTATTTTGAGATTGCGGACCAGAAGAAGAACTGAACAATATAAATGCCTTTCTGATTACATTTTGTTGTGTGGTTGTTCGCAGACTTGACTCGAAGTTTAGCATGTTTGCTGCATCACTTAGGTGTAGCACAGTATCGGTATCAGTAATATTGAACATTCCTTAACTGTAACCCGGCCCAGTGCACAGGCATTATGTTTGTTTGTCACCTATTCGTCCACTTGCTGGCAGTGTCCATCGACCCAGCGGATTACAATGTGCGTGCCAAGAGCTACCACGGCCCCATGCCCGTGTTTGACCGCACCAAGCATGCCCACGTCATCGAGAACTGTCACTGCTACCTCTGCCAAGTAGACGTGTGAGTCCTCGCTTTGTGACCTATCAAACTCACCCAATCCTCACAGTCTCAGTTGATCTCACAATATTGCCTGAAACTGCAAGCTTGCATGGAAACGCTACCTGGATATCAGTCCGACAGCACCCAGTAAGCTTACAATTGAAATCAGCTAGTTTTTTCCTTTTTATGTCCGTTCAGTTCCGTTGTTTTTTTTTAGGTGATGAGTAAGAGAAGTACAGAGAGATGAATGTAAAAAGAAACTACTGTTTATAGCTTGTTAACAATTGTAAAAATAATCCCATTACTGCAATCATTTACTTTTAATAGAGCAGGTGGACCCAGACGACTCAGGAGTAGTACCAGGGTTCTGTAGAACAGGGCAGGACCACGCAAGACCAGCAGTAGTACCAAGGTTCTTCATGTCTTACAATAAATATTTTTTATGAAAACAATAAGCTTGAAGATTAAACAGATAAGCTAAAGTACTAATTTGACAGTTAAACATCAAGTGAATGGAGGATGAAATGACATGCATTATATGCTTTCATACTCTGGTCACATGAGGCCCACTGCACTACTGTAAGGTCTGATGATGGGTCTGACATCCCGGTATCTAACAGCAGTCAGGGTACCATTGGCTAGCTCGTGGATGTCTGTGCGACCCTCCAAGTATATGCCTCCCCAGACCATCACTGACCCACCACCAAACCGGTCATGCTGCATGATGTTGCAGGCAGCATAGCGTTCACCACGGCATCTCCAGACTCTTTCATGTCTGTCACGTGCTAAGTGTGAACCTGCTCTCATCCGTGAAGAGAACGGGACGCCACTGGCGGACCTGCCACTTCTGGTGTCTTCTGGCGAATTCCAATCGAGCTTCACGGTGCTGGGTTGTGAGCGCAGGTCCCACCAGAGGACTTCGGGTTCAAATGCTGCCCTCAAGGAAACTGTTTCTGACAGTTTGGTCAGAAACATGCACACCAGAAGCCCGCTGGAGGTCATTATGTAGGGCATCTTCTATGGCCCTGTCCAGGTCTCCTCATGTAATGGCCCATCTTATGATATGTCCTCCATGCTGTTGGGACTGTACTAGGTGACAGAGCAGTCCTTGTGATGGCCTGTATGGATGTGCCATCCTGGAGGAGCTGGACTACCTGTGCAACCTGAATGTGCTGCAGGTATGACCTCATGCTACCAGTAGTGACAAGGACACTAGTAAAATGCAAAACTGAAGAAGAATCAGTCAGGAAGTATAAGGAGAGAGCAATTGTCTGTGGCCACCACCTGCAAAAACATTCCTTTTTGGGGGTTGTCTTGCTGTTGCCTCTCCAGTGCACCTGTTGTCACTTTCATTTGCACCATAACAGGGGATGTTGATTCACAATCGCTTATGCTTGCTAACTGGACAGATTGATATCCCTGAAGTTTATTGGACTTGGTGTTATACTGTGAGGATTGCGTGTTCCCTTAATGTTTTGGAGCAGTGTAAATTAACAACCTATTCTAGCACTGCCCAGAACGCTGTAATGTTCAGGGCTGTCATGTTGTGTCACATTGTCATGCTATGTTGCAGGGGACCTAAATCTAAACACTGCAGTGCCTGTAACAAGTGTGTTGTCAGCTTCGATCATCACTGCAGGTGGCTCAACAACTGTGTAGGAAGCAGAAACTACTGGTCAGTACCTCTGTCTTCTCTCTCTGTATGTCTGTCCTCTCTCTGTGTCTCTTTCTGTCCATTTCTCCATGTCAGTCTTTCAGATGGCTCAGTGGTTAAAGAGTCAGACTTGTAGTTGGAAAGTTGCAGGTTCAATTGCAGAGTGGGCCAAATGTTGTGTTGTCCTTGAGCAAGGCACTTCACCCTATGTTGCTGCAGGGTGATATTCCTGTACTTACTGTAAATCACTCTGGATAAGAGCATCTGCTAAATTACTAAAATGCCAAATTCTTCTAGGTGTTTGGCTGCTCTGGGCTCTGTAAAGCCTATTTTCCATTACCGCGCCAGGCCAGTCTGCATCCATCATGGTATGGAGAGTGTAGCCATCTACAAACCCTCCGCTGGGTAGCGCGCTGTAGCGGTAGTATCAGTACTTCATCGTGAAATGTTCTTTCCTGCTAGCTACACCAAGCTAGCGCCCTAACATTTTGTTTTTCAGTCACCACACCATGGGCCTATGTTGAAAGTATTAGGTGTCTAGTTGGCTGACTACATTTGCACACTACGCTGGGAATGTAGTTGGATGTTCCTGCACAATTCCACGCTTGTCTCACAAGCATTTCCTGTTGTCAATTCATAATAAATGTGCCCCCACTAGTAGGGCTGGGCGGTATGACAAAAAATGTATATCACGGTATTTCTCAAAATTCTACCGGTTTCACGGTATATGACGGTATTTCTTTTTTGATGCATAATCAAGTGTTCCCAGCATTTTCTACAGTTTGAGAGAGGAATAATTGCAGTAGATTGACTTAGGATGGTCTATTTTACTGTCATGATAAGTGAATATTGTAGAATAATTCCACAGTTGTAGCCTACTGAATAGCCTATGCGAATATACTTCACGTGATATGCACGTTTTTACAAACGGTTCAGAGGTGCCTTATATAGAACGTTTTTTTACACACGATAACTTCAGTCATTATTTTTGTTCTGTACTGTTGTTTTAGACCAGCTTTTCCTAAAGTGGGATACAAAATAAATTGTATTCTATATATTATATCCTATGGAATGGCACATATTGTATATTCTCTTCACAGAGTTTCTCTCTTAACTCATCAGATCCAAATTTAAAATATACAGCAGAGAGACCTAGAAAGGATATATACTTTTTAGACATTGCCCTTTATAAAAACATTGATATTGTGGAAACTATACTATCTAACTCATGTCGTAGAGTATAACACTTTTATTAGCAGACAGTAATAATCATAGACACCTCATACAGAATATACCAGTTGGCCAAATCCTTAGACTTACAACGTAAATTCAGTTACGAATGCTAAAGTGTTTTATTGTCCGAAAACCGGGAACGAATACAATATTCATAATTTTATTAATTGTAGCATGGTGTTCACCTGCCCATTATATTATTCTTACGATGAAAGAGTTGCTATATGCACAGCAGACTTCGTTTTAACTGTAAAATATACATGTAGCTGTTTTAGAGACAATCATTTAAACTACTGTCACTTCATAGACGCGTGTAAATTATTATAGAGACCATCGGAATTCGAACAGTAACTAACAAACTACCGGTTGTATGCTTTCACTGAAGACAGAAAGCACAACTTCAGTATCCATTATCCACTAGAAATTCAATTGTTTTAAACTTTAGAGACAAAACTTTCTTTATATGCCAGTTTCTGCTGACAAGAAAGATGAATGTTGACCATAATTTCGGTTTGTTCCGGGGCGTTCCTCCTGCCGTATTCTACAGTACACTCGCGTGTTCAGTCCGGGGCATTCCTCCTGTAGATTCTCCTGGGCATTCTATAGTAGCTACTGTAGATAGCAGCCAGATTGACATAAAAGCCCACCAAAATAGTACAGTAGGCTATATGAATCAAACAGCATACCAGGTCGGAATACAATGTATTCAGCAGTTTCTGCAGGGCGCAGCATTTCGGACGTTGTCTATTCAAATACACCGGTATGGCGGTATATAAAAAATTCATATCATGACGAATATAAATACCGGTATTCGGTGTGAACTTGTATACCGCCCAGCACTACCCACTAGCGCAGCCAGAGCAGAGGTCAAGGGCGCAGTCAGGAATGTGGTCACACAAAAATAAACCAGACTACAGTTTGCGGTCACCCCATCTCTCTTCGGAGGAATTATTCCCACTCAAGCTTAAGGGGAACCAGCACGTGCCCTCCTAGAGGAAATCGCCTCTTTTGAAAAAAGGGGCAGTACAGATTGTTCCTCCCGAACAAAGCCGTTCGGGTTTTTACTAAAAATATTTCATGGTCTCAAAACTAACAAACATCTGAGGAAATACACATTCAGAATGCTTACACACAAAGCACTGCTACGATCTGTGTGCCAAGGCCGACATTAAGGAAGCGTCTTTTCACATAGCAATATACCCCCACTCACAGGAAATTCCTAATGTTCACTTTTCAAAGTGTAATCCACAAACTTCTTGTTCTTCCATTCAGTCTGTCGTTGTCACCTCTCAGAGTGAAGGTCATTCGGATGATGATGTACATAGACAATTGGCTTTTTTGCATTCGTTCGAGACGAGAAGCATTCGCACACAGTCAACAACTCTTAGAGCACCTGACAGCGCTGGGTTTCAGAAAAAAACGCAGAAAAGCGTGTTTTGACACCTACACAGACAGTCTTGTTTCTGGGGTTAATAGAGTGGATAAAATAAATCCAGATTGGCCTAGGATTGTTTTGGCGAGGGAACAGGGTTCCGTTCAGGACTTGCTTGAGGTTGTTAGATTTGATGGCATTGGCCTTAGTGGTTGTACCGTTGGGCTGCCTGAATATGAGGGGATTTTAAAGATTGGTCACCAGTTTAGGTCTGAGGCCAATGCATCACAAACAGTGACAAATACGGGTCTCCTCTGACTACATGGTAACACTTTGCCCCTGGAGACACCCAAGGTTTCTATCGCAAGGTGTCCATATGGGCACGATTCTAGCCAGACAGTTGGTCACAACAGATACATCCTTGTCGGGCTGGGGCACGACGCACGAGGGCAGATCTGTCAATGGGGTGTGGGTACCCCAGGATCGATCTACTCACATAAACTGCTTGGAACTCCTTACAGTGTTCTTAGCGTTGAGATCATTCTTAACATTTATAAAGGGATGTCATGTCATAGTCAAAGACAATACTACTGTGGTGGCTTACATTAACAGGCAGGGAGGATTGCGGTCCTTCCACTTGTACTAGCACACATCTGATTAAGTGGAGCAGTGTATCTTCTACAACTGAGAGCCACTCATGTGCTTGGAGAATTTAATTTGGGGCAGATTTGCTCTCCAGAGGAAACCCATTATACAGGGAGTGGAAACTCAACATACACGTTGCCAAACAGGTTTGGAGATGCTTTGGGGTGCCGGCAGTGGACCTTTTTGCATTGAGGGAGAGTGCTCAGTGCCTTCTGTATTTCTTCCCTGAGAGACTGGGATGTACCGATGGGAGTGGACGCGTTGGCACTACTAACGAAGCATATGGAGAGATTTTCCACCCTCAACCGAGAGACTGGCACTCTGGGTTTAGCCCATGACAGGCACAATCTGAATTACACAAGGTCTTTCTCAAAACGTGGTAGTGAAATATCGAAACAACAAACTTGAAAGAGATCTTTGGTTTTACGGCTGTAACCTTCGTTCTCTGATAGTTTGAGTGAGGTATTTCACCCGACCACCCTCCTTGCGTTGACTCAATGACTCAGTGTGGGACTGTTTATAGTGGGAGAAGGGTTCTCTTCCGTCCAGGGGCAGGTTTCAAGTTTCGAGCTCAATCGTACTATCAGAGAACCAAGGGTACAGGTGTACCCCAAAGTTTTACATTGCACTCTGGGGATATCTAGCAGGATTTTACATGCAGAAATGTCTGTCTCACTCTCCCTCCTCTCATGTTTTGTGCCTATTGTAATAAGGACAGTGTAGGTCAGTGAGCTGCACTGTTTTCAGCTGTAATTGGCTTCTTTAGAACCCATCAAGAATAGATGCACACATTGAACCTGCTTTTGGCTGAAGCAGTCTGCTTAAATGGCCTAGCCACATTTATAAAGTAGACATTTTTACTGCATTATGCAGCCCTATCATGAAAGGCTTCATTAATATTCAGTTTGGTCTGGAACTCTTAACAGGAAATTAGGTCACAGGCATATGCATTTTCTTGCTTTGGGCTTTCAGTTGATCTACATAGTGCTTGAACCACACATTTAGACTTGCCAGTAAAAACTTTCTCTCCCTTTCTGTTTGCACCTCACCGATTCCATGCCTGATACTGATGTATTCAGTGGAATACACAAAACTGTTGTGTGTGCCTTGTTCTCCAGTTTTGTTGGTGCCTACTCATCAGATTGAGATTTGTGGGTCTGGATGCAAGGTTCAGTGGTGCCACTTCTTTAATATGTGGTGAGTTTAGTCAATTTAAAACCATGTGTCTGGTCTTAACATATCTGTAGCCAACCGTCTGTCCTGTAGCTAACCATCTGCTGTGGTAGATAGGTGAGGTGTAAGGCCATTTCACATGACTTGCGTACTCGCCTATGCGCTGCAGCTAGAATGCTTGGGAATGAATGAAAGGGTACAGACGGGCTGCTACCATCAACATCATAGCTACAAAATTTAGAAACTAAGTATATTTTCCTTACCTGTAAGTGAGCAACTCATATGAGCTGATGCATAAGATAGACTCTGTGCCCTTTATATACAGTCGTATGCAAACATTTAAGCACCCCTGACAATGTCCATGATTTTCATTTATAAATAATTGGGTGTTTGGATCAGCAATTTCATTTTGATCTATCAAATAACTAAAGGACACAGTAAGATTTTGGTAGTGAAATGAGGTTCATTGGATTAACAGAAAATGTGCAATATGCATCAAAACAAAATTAGACAGATGCATAAATTTGGGCACCCTGGTCATTTTGTTGATTTGAATACCTATAACTACCGAGCACTGATTAACTGGAACACACAATTGGTTTGGTGAGCTCATTAAGTCTTGAACTTCATAGACAGGTGCATCCAATCATGAGAAAAGGTATTTAAGATGGCCAATTGCAAATTGTTGTTCTCTTTGACTCTCCTTTTGAAGAGTGGCAACATGGGGGCCTCAAAACAACTCTCAAACGACCTGAAAACAAAGATTGTTTAACATTATGGTTTAGGGGAAGGCTACAAAAAGCTATCATAGAAATTTAAGCTGTCAGTGTCCACTGTGAGGAACATAGTGAGGAAATGCACTGCAAAAAATGACACTCCAAAAATAAGTTTAAAAAACTTGAATACAAGGTTTTTCTTGTAATAAGTAAAATAATCTGCCAATGGAACAAGACAAATTTAACTGATTTTCAGGGCATATTTACTAAAAACAAGTGTTATTATCTAATACAAATATAGCTTGTTAAGTAAATATGTCTTATTTAAAGTTTTTCTGATCTGAATACAAGATAAATATACTTTTTGTCAATGGAACAAGATTTTTTAAGACAGGATTTTTTGCGGTGTGGAAGACCACCGGCACAGTTCTTGTTAAGGCCAGAAGTGGCAGGCCAAGTGAAACATTAGAGAGGCAAAGGCGAAAGATGGTGAGAACGGTCAAAAACAGACCACCTCCAAAGACCTACAACATTATCTTGCTGCAGATGGTGTCACTGCATCATTCAACAATTCAGTGCACTTTGCACAAGGAGAAGCTGTACGGGAGAGTGATGCAGAAGAAGCCTTTTCTGCACACATGACAAAAACAGAGTCGCTTGAGGTATCCAATCTCACATTTGGACAAGCCAGCTTCATTTTGGAAGAAGGTGCTGTGGACTGATGAAACAAAGATGGAGTTATTTGGTCATAACAAGGGGTGTTATGTATGGCGGCAAAAGAACACAGCATTCCAAGACAAACACTTGCTACCCACAGTAAATTTGGTGGAGGTTTCATCATGTTCTGGTGCTGTGTGGCCAGTACTGGTACTGGGAATCTTGTTAAAGTTGAGGGTCATATGGATTACACTCATTATCAGCAGATACTTGAGAATAATGTAAAGGAATCAATCACAAAGTTGAAGTTATGCCAGGGCTGGATATTTCAACAAGACAACGACCCAAAACACTGCTCAAAATCTACTCTGGCATGTAAGTACAATGTTCTGGAATGGCCATCCCAGTCCCCAGACCTGAATATCATTGAAAATCTGTCAGGTGATTTGAAGCGGGCTGGCCGTGCTCGGGAACCATCAAACCTAACTGAACTGAAGTTGTTTTGCAAGGAGTAATGGTCCAAAATACCTTCATCCAGAATATAGACACTCATTACAGGCTATAGAAAGCGTCTAGGGGCTGTTATTTCTGCTAAAGGAGGCTCAACTAAATATTTATGTTGGGGTGCCCAAATGTATGAACCTGTCCAATTTCATTTTGATGCATATTGCACATTTTCTGTTCATCCAACAAACCTCATTTCACTACTGAAATATTACTGTGTCCTTCTTGTATTTGATAGATCAAAATAAAAATTGCTGATCCAAACACCCAATCATTTATAAATGAAAATCATGGAAATTGTCAGGGGTGCCTAAACGTTTGCATATGACTGTATAACTACTCACCTCTCCACCTAATAGCTGATGTGTGGTGAGCGTTCTGGCACAAAATGGCTGCCATGCATCACCCAAGTGGGTGCTACACATTGGTGGTGGTTGAGGTGGGCTTTCCCCCTCACTGTGTAAAGAGCTTTGTGTACTTTGAAAGCACTATATAAGTTGTATTAATTATTATTATTATTAATTATTATAAGATACATTCAACGTCACTGGAAGCAACTCTCTAGGGGGCGGGCACTAAGTGTGTTTTGAATTATGGACTTTGAGGTATTTCAAGTGCAGACTGATGCATAGAAGTGGCCAACGTACTCTTGGTTGTTCTCGGATGCATTGGCAGGCACAACATTGTATATGACAAATTGTCTGTGGTAACGTTTGTAAGTACTATATTAAGAAATCGATTTACTTTGGAATTCGCCTTTAAGTGCCTTGCCCAAGGACACAACGACATTTGGCCCAGTTGGGAAACAAACAGGCAACCTTCCAACTACAAGTCTGACTCCCTAACCACTGAGCCATCTGACGCCGTAGTCATATACTCCACATACACCTTGGTTGTATCCTCCATGTAACTTTGACCTTGTCTGTTCATTTTACTCTTGTCCGCAAACTAGTCATTCTTCCACACTTTGAGAACATGGTATTGAAATGACATTCTGTGGTTGGAACAACATGTTTCAAACTATTTGTCTCAGTGGGCAGGCTGTTCCTGAACACTGTGATCTCTGTGTTATTGTTTACCATGCTCTTCCTGAATACTGTGGTCTCTGTGTTATTGTTTACCATGCTCTTCCTGAACACGGTGATCTCTGTTATTGTTTACCTGGCAGTTCATGAAACCGGTGATCTCTGTGTTATTTTCTACAACGCTGTTTCTGAACACTGTGATCTGTCATAATGTCTACCGGACTTTTCCAGAACACTGTGATCTCTGTTTTTTTGTCCTACCATTGTGATGTCTCTGTTCTCCCACGCTTTTCCTGAACTGTTTAATCTGTGTGTTTGTCTCCCAGGCTGTTTCTGAACAGTATGATCTCTGTTCGTCTCCCAGGCTGTTCCTGAACAGTGTGATCTTTGTATTTTTGTCTCACAGGCTGTAACTGAACTGTTTGATCTCTGTGTTTTCTGTCTCCCAGGTTTTTTCTGAACAGTTTGATCTCTGTGTTTTTGTCTCCTAGGCTTTTCCTGAACAGTGTGATCTCTGCTCTACTGGGTATATCCCTAGTGGTAGTTATAGCCAGTTATGTCTTCATCGAGTTCTTCTTGGACCCCTCGAAGCTTCGTACTGATAAACACTTTCAAGGTAAACCCTTGTTCTCCATGGTTCTGGTGTGTCTTTTCTTTGCACTGTAGTGCAGCAGCAACCCATCTGGACAGAAGTTTTGATTAGTTGATCTGTGTGTGTGCGTGTGTACATGTTTCTGTTTGAGAGAGATAGAAACATAAATCAAGTTAACCTCTTAATAAAATAAAAACTGGACTAGAATCACAGTACAAAAGTCAATTTTCTAGGTTATAAACACATGTCTTATATCTTTACAAAGCTTAAAAACTCAGGAATTTAGCAAATGTCTCCATTTTACATTAGCTAGGGCAACATAATAATTATTAGACATAATGTGACATACATAGCCAGTAACAAAAGTTATTAGCTTGTAAACTCAGCTGGCTGTTTTTGCACCTCAAATAAAATGGAATGTGGATTCAAAACATGGCTCACAACCTCATTTTTTTAGGTTATAAACACATGTCTTATATCTTTACAATGCTTAAAAACTCAGCAATCTAGCAAATGTCTCCATTTTACAATAGCTATGACGACCATAACATAACACGCCTCATAGAAAATACAATGTGGATTAAAATCAGAGCTCACAAATGCAATTTTTAGGTTATATATACATGTCTTAAATCTTTACAAAGCTTAAAAACTCAGGAATTTAGCAAATGTCTCAGTTTTACAATAGCTAAGGCAACAAGATATTTATTAGTTTTAATGTGACTTACATAGCCAGTAACAAAAGCTATTCGCTTGTAAACTCAAAAATGATAGCCAACTCAATTGCTCCTAAAAGTACCAATTCAATTCAATATGAAGTGCCATCACATTTACAACAGGGCCTCCGTTTTGGTCACACTCTGGCATGTCGATAAAAATCTACTAGTCACACAGATTATTTAGCCAATATGTTTAACATCGTTTTCTCAAATGACGTATGTATTCCCAGTTAGAAATAACATTATATTTGGAACTCTGCTACAGTTTTATAGACATTTAAGACCAAGACATAGTGCCCTATTTTAACGATCTGAAACGCAAGTGTCAAACGCGAAACGCAAGTTACATTGTGGGAGGGTACCGGGCACTGATGCTATTTTACCGGCGGGATAAATGACACTTGCGCCCGACTCAAATCTAAAATGGGTAGGTCTGAAGTAGCTTCATTAGTCATAGGTGTGGTTTGGGCGTAATGTGCAATAAACCAATCAGAGTGTCATCTCACATTCCCTTTAAGAGCAGGCGCGCTTGTTCCATGGCGAATTGCTATTATCACGGCGGATTGCTATTGATTTTTCTTTTTACAAAATGTAAATAAAGAAATGTCACAAGACACAGCCTACTTTCCGATGTTTTGGACTCACTCTCAATAAATCACGAGGTTATGAATGCATGGTAATATTTTTGCTATGTAGTCTAACATTAGACCGAGATTACTCTTCTGTCAAATAAGCTTTCCTCTCCCGTTCTGTATTTCTGGGCATTTGGGTTAAGTTGCAACGGCACATGCATTTCAACATCACGTCTCCTGATGTCCTCTAATATTTCCTAATTAATGTCATCAACACATCCATGATTCATGGAAATGTTGCATAAAACACAACAAACCACAAAGAATGCTGCAACTTGAGTAGTGTACCTGTTCTATCCAAACACCTGACATGCATTTTCAGTGTGCCAAATGTTCGTTCAATTAGGCTGCACTGTGTGTTTGTGTGTGTTTTCGATTAAACAGCATTTTGCGCACTTGCTGGCATCATAAAATGTGTCATCATTAACCTTGTCTTTAACGGATAGCCGTTGTCCCCTTCACAGCCACCCATCTAAGTGGGGATTCCTCATGGCAAAGTTGCAAAAAATTAGTTGTGAGTAATTCGCAGACATGGGTGATTTTACTATTAGCATTGCAAATGACTTGTATGTTGATTTAATGGGTTCCCTTGAGGTTGATCTATATCAGTGCAAATAATTCATTCTGAATAATTTGAGTAAATGTGTAAACTAGATGTATACCTATTTTTTCACATTTTCGGACACCACCATGACTACCCTCGTGTGGTAATATTTTTCCTTCTAATTATGAATTGCAATAATAAAGAACTGCTACATTTGTGTAGATGAGAGGAGCAAAGTGTATGCGCGTTGTGCCCACGCTATATTATGGTTAAGCATGCGCCCTTAAAATAGCATATGAATAACACGCCACTGACTTTTAACCAGGTTTTTCCTGGCCAGTGGCGGAATTGTTTTCGGGAACTTTGTATCTTTTCAAGTAGTTGCAATGAAAACTCTTAACACCATTCATGCATTTAACGAAATACTCTCTAACGCAATGCTTCTAAATTCTTCTCATTCATGTTGAATCTGCTTATGATGCGTCTATGTAGTTACAATTTAAATGCTTATTATTACTAATCCTACATTTTCCGATTGGCAGATTAGTAGATCATATGACAAATGTAGGTGTAATTGCTGTTTGCACAAGTGATGTAGCATGATTTTATAAGTGAAACAGCAATGGTTGGATGAGAGAACTAAAATATCTAGCTGTAATGCGTTATGCAACATTTCCGGTTAATATAAGTTAGAAAAATAAGTTGTGAATCTGTCTTTTGAGTGGTCAGGATAATTTGTTACTATAAACAGTTAGCGAGTGATGGAACGTCATAAATCCACAAAGGTTCAATAATGAATAGAATACGTATAGAGGCTTTACCAGCATTCAAAAGTGCATTTTCCAATCCCCAGTGCTGTTATGAATATTAACTATAATACACCGACAATTATATGGATACAAGTATGGTGAAATTGGAACAAAATCAATTTTAATTATTTAATGAATAATGACAGATCTGTGTCCAGTACTTACTAATTTTTTCATCTACACTGTCAATATCCTTCAGATTTGTTTTACTGTAACTTGTTTTTTATAAATGCATAATTTCTCACAGCATTCTATAGGCCTATTTCTGCCTTCTAGAGCACCGAGTACACCCATGTTCGTTTATTAAATTAGAATGCAGGTAAAATCTTTAAAATGCCGATTTTTTGAGCGAGACTCTGGGTTTTGAAAATGCAGACTTTAAAAGCAAAGGTGAACTCTGTGTCTATGCATTGAATCTTAAAATGATATACAGTATGCATACTTAAGACTACTTTTTTGATGAAGTATTAATAGCAAATGAGCACTTGCACTTAGGGCTGCAACTAACGATTATTTGGATAATCAATGAATCTGTCAATTATTTCTATGATTAATCATATAAACAGACTAACAAATATTTCCACAACTTTATTTAAAAAAAGAAATGTTATTCCAAATTGACAATTTTAACACAACAGACCTAATGTATGTTATAAAACATGTGCAAAAGATATGCTAATTTCTTTAGTAAGGTGCAAAATATGGTATATTTTACCTTGCTTTTTTACCTTATAATAAGCCATGTTGAATAGTAATTTCATTGATTTATGTATTTTACCTGTTTAAGCTTTTTTTGACATATTTCCTGTTTTGATTTAGAATTACTTTTATTTTGAAATTAACTTTGGGGTTTCTACTGTGCGCAACAGTAGATGAAAAAACGATAAAAGTTAATCATTTGACAAATTAGCATCCCCGAAGAGGTACAAGGTTAGCATTAGGGCTGGGCGGTATGACTAAATGTATATCACGGTATTTGTCAAAATTCTACCGGTTTCACGGTATTTGACGGTATTTCTTTTTTCATACATAATCAAGTGTTCCCAGCATTCTTTCTACAGTTTAAGAGAGGAATTATTGCAGTAGATTGACTTAGGATGGTCTATTTCACTGTCATGATGAGTGAATATTGTAGAATAATTCCACACTGGTAGCTTACTGTATTTTAGCGAATATACTTTGTGTGATATGCACGTTTTTACAAACTGTTCAGAGGCGCGCTATATAGAACGTTTTTTACACACTGATAACTGCAGTCATTATTTTTGTTCTGTGCTGTTGTTGTAGACCAGCTTTTCCTAAAGTGGGATACAAAATAAATTATATTCTATATATAGGGCCCTATGAAATTAGTGTTATTTTTTGGCCAATTCCGTTTTATTATTTCCAAATTCCGTGATTTCCGTTATTTTTTCCAATTTCTGTGATTTGGACAAAAGTTGCATTCAGAAGCCCGCACCAGAACCTAAAATATAGAGAATTTTGCTGTACAGTTTGCACAAGCATTGCCAGGAAGGCTAAATTTACTTTCCATATGATTAAATTACTTATTTCTAGACAGGCAGAAGGCTATTTCACGAAATATTAGTCATGTTAATAACACATTATTTCTTCTTACAGATGAATCTACCCACAATAAAAAATAAAAGTAGACAAAGATTTCCTAAGATATGGAAGAAAAGTGGAACAACAACAATCAAAAATATTTATAAACGTTATTTTAATAAGTTGTATCAGGCGCAATCGTGTGGACAAAGCCATAACATTCAGCAGCAGTCCCGCTATTTCGACCTTGCTCTCCCTGAGTGCAAGCTGCCTGATTAGCAAGACCGTCAGAGAATTGCTTCAGGCGAAAGAAAATAGTAAACTATACCTAGTTATATATCATAGTTATATGCATTTGGATAAGTGATTGGAGAAAAACAAGCGTTGTTTGATTGGAAAATATAGAATGGAGTGAATACCGTTGTTAATCGCTGTCAGTTATCAAACGGATTACAACGTTTGAACTATATGACGGAGCGCATGCTGGCCAAATTCGGTAGAGAAACACTGCATATAGCCTATATATAGAGCACAAATTAACTTCCATGTTTGCTGTCTTTTGTATTAGGACACACTTAATGACAGTTGTTAATATTACTAATATCCGCGAGATTCCGTGTTATAAGTAAATTCCGTTTTTATTGATACATTCCGCGATTCCGTCCGTGTTTTCCGCAACACGGAAACCATAGGGCGCTAGATATAATATATTATATATTCTATGGAATGGCACATATTGTATGTTCTTTTCACAGAGTTTCTCTCTTAACTCACCAGATCCAAATTTAAAATATACAGCAGAGAGCCCTAGAAAGAATATATACATTTTAGACATTGCCCTTTATACAACGTTGATATTTTGGAAACTACTATCTTACTCAAGTCGCAGAGTATAACACTTTTACGAGCAGACAGTAATAATCATAGACATATCATACAGAATATACCAGTTGGCCAAATCCTTAGACTTACAAAGTAAATGCAGTTACGAATGCTAAAGTGTTTTATTATCCGAAAATCTGGAATGAATACAATATTCATAATTTTATTAAGCATGGTGTTCACCCGCCCATTATTCTTACGATGAAAGAGTTGCTATATGCACAGCAGACTTCGTTTTAACTGTAAAATATACATGTAGCTGTTTTAGAGACAATCATTTAAACTACTGTCACTTCATGGACGCGTGTAAATTATTATAGAGACCATCGGAATTCGAACAGTAACTAACAAACTATCGGTTGTATTCTTTCACTGAAGAAAGAAAGCACAACTTCAGTATCCATTTTCCACTAGAAATTCAATTGTTTTAAACTTTAGAGAAAAAACTTTTTTTATATGCCTGTTTCTGCTGACAAAGAAGATGAATGTTTACCATGATTTTGGCTTGTTCGAGGGCATTCCTCCTGCCGTATATTCTACAGAAGCTACACTCGCGTTCTGTCCTGGGCATTCCTCCTGTCGAATTCTATAGTAGCTACTGTAGATAGCACCCAGATTGACATAAAAGCCCACTAAAATAGTACAGTAGGCTATATGAATCAAACAGCACTCCAGGTTGGAATTTAATGTAATCAGCAGTGTCGCAAAGGCGCAGCTTTCCGGACGTTGTCTATTCAAATACACCGGTATGGCGGTATATAAAAAATTCATATCATGACGAAAATAAATACCGGTATTCGGTGTGAACCGGTATACCATCCAGCACTAGTTAGCATATGTTATAATACTGTAATAGTAATAGTAAACAAACAGAATTATAGTAAATCTGTTTTTTTACTTGAGCACTGCCGGGTAGTGTTAAATGAGCCTGCTAGAATAACATTAGCTCTACAGCATCTGCTCTAATACAAAAATTAATTAGCCAGCAAGTTAAATACAGTTGTAGTGCAATGTTGAAGTGGATATGATTTAATAGACCTTTTAAGCTGGATCGCAACCAAACACCGGCTGTGGGAGGAACTATTCCTCATTTCATAACGCAACGCATGCTATTATTATGTAGTAACTTACCCATCGATTTGTTGTTGCAGCCCTACTTGCACTGTATAAACCGAGCTGTGTGTCTAACATTAGTCATCTCATTCCCTTAATCTGAAAGAGCAGTACAGTATGTGTTTGAGAACAAGGTAAAAACACACAATAATTTCATGGCAAAAAAGACATCACAAGTCGCCAATTGCAGATTAATTTATTTTAGCTCAATTAATGTACTCATTAAGTTAAGATTTATTTGACAGTGTATATTCTCCTTGTCCGCCAATTTTTTTGTCCCGGACAAATCAAAAGTGTCTGGTTGCAGGGGGCACTGTGAGCCCGGGCACTGTGAGTTCAGCGGATACTGTGGGTTTCTAGGCCGAACCTAGAACTATAGTTGGTTTTCTAGCAATTTCGGTCAGTTGGATTACAGCGGGAACTGTGGTTATGTTAGCGATTTCATTGGCTCTTCGCTATTTTTAAACATGCTGAATTTACCCTAATATTAATAGTAGTTCAGCAACAAATACATTAAAAAAAATCTTTTTATTTTTAATAAAATCACAACCTATTAATCTAGCCGCTTTGTCGTCAATGTGTATTTATTGCACATGAACACCCTCAGACAGGCACGATGTGCGCCTGGCACTGCAAAACTGTAATGACTTAAGAACATCCAACCCTTACTCTGTAATGATTTCTATGTTGTGTTCATGTGTTCATCAAAATAATTATTATTACAGGATGTCGTTTTCAGCCTCGTAATCTGAACAAACAAACAGCAAGCCGTTAAAGGAACCCAGCACTACTTGAGCTGAAAACATCCAGATCAGATGATTTACACACTTATCTCCAATCATACCCAGTGTTACAAAAACATTCAACTGTGAAATGTTGTTGTATGTGGCGCTACGCTAAAGTCTAGTGACGACGCTATAAAAGACCGTTGCGTCACTCCCTTATCCCTCCTACCAGTTCCTATGGCCACTTGATCAGTGCGAATGCAAAGAGCAAAACCGGGGGGACAGTAGTTAGTAGAACTGTTTAGAAGTGGACTGTTCCTATAACTACGTTCCTGTAACTACTTGGTCGGAAAGCGGCTAATGACTCAGTGGTTTGGTTCCTGTCTCTCTGTTCACTCAGCTAACAATGACTCAGTGGTTTGGTTCATGTCCCTCTGTTCACTCAGCTAACAATGACTCAGTGGTTTGGTTCATGTCCCTCTGTTCACTCAGCTAACAATGACTCAGTGGTTTGGTTCATGTCCCTCTGTTCACTCAGCTAACAATGACTCAGTGGTTTGGCTCCTGTCTCTCTGTTCATTCAGCTAACAATGACTCCGTGGTTTGGTTCGTGTTCCTGCCCGTGGCTCCGGTCTCCACTGAAGGCCCCGCCATCCCGGCCCTAGCTGGCGTCACCATCGCCCTGGGCCTGCTCTCTGCCCTGCTGCTGGGTCACCTTCTGTGCTTCCACATTTACCTCAGTGAGTTCACTCTCATTTGTAGCTGGCTGTTCTGTCTGATTGGCTGGCTGGCTGCCTGTATGTCTAGTCCTAAAATCTAGCAGAACAATACGTCAAACTTGGCTGTTATTAGACAGCAGGAAAAATGCGAGACATTCCCTGTATGAAAGACGTTGATACTAGATGTTACTGCTTGAAATAGACCTTACTGTTTCAATAAAGGTTGTTAATTGTGATGACAAAACTATTATAATTACTAGCTAGCTTATTAATGGAACATTTTGTGGTGTCACGCTCTTACGTCTTTGGAACTTCGGTCCCCAGGCCAAACTTGGAAAAGAGACCTAGTTCTCAATGTGTTTCCCTTTGGTTAAATCAAATCAAAATAAAAGTGCAAACACAACACTCCATATTGTATGAACTCCTCCAGCTTTACTGAATTGGTGGAACCAGAGTCGCTCCGACACATGCGCAAGAACCGTTCTTCTATATTATGCCGGCAACACAAACTCTTCTTCTTTATTTCAAAATAATAGCGCTTTTAGTGGATTTTAATTCATTCCAGAAGTCGTTGTCAGTTAATTATTTAGCTAGTGAATTGTAACCAAATGCAATTTCATTGTGTGTAAAGCAACAATAAGAGTATTTGATAGCAAAATAAATGTTTTTAATAACAACAATTTATTAACAACCGGAACAAATACACTTTACACACAATTTGATTGAATATTGTCAGTATCTCATGTCAAAAAAGTTTACATTTGAAAAACATTCACTACAGTCTGTTATATCCAGAAATAGACTAATTTTAGCAACACATAAACATGCACCCATTACCTATCTATGCAATAAATTAACAATGATTATTGTAATGAATTAAAACAAGCGCTATTATTTTAAAACAATAATTAGAGTTTGTGTTGCCGGAATAATATAGTGTTGACAGGAGGACGGTTCTTATGTGTCAGACCAGCTCTGGGTGGATCAGTACATTAAACCACCGCCTAGACAGTTGTAATCTTTCTTGAAGACCATGAATGTTGCTCAGGCGTTAGCTGTACGTTGAGTGCCTGTGATGGTGTCCTTGGAGACCACAGGCCACAAGCATGCCGAGTTTGACGCATCCTAGCCATGATTCATGTTTAACTTTTACTAGAATCCCCAGTTTCTCTGAAATCTGAGTTTTGATATAATCATGATAACAAAACAGAAAATCCTATTTTACACATTACAATTTCATAGCATAGATTTGTTATTTTATCCTTGAATAGTTTTTGTGGTTCAGTGCTTAAGTGCTTTAGTTTTCTGGATCCTATCTGAAGTTTCCTTTCTGTGAAGCATGAAGGGTTCAGGGGAAACGAGCTGTGTGTGGGGGATTCCAGCTGCTTCCACCATTTATCTACACCTACAGACAGTACCGTGGGTGTGGTACCGTGGGTGTGGTGGTACCGGGGGTGTGGTGGTACCGGGGGTGTGGTGGTACCGGGGGTGTGGTGGTACCGGGGGTGTGGTGGTACCGGGGGTGTGGTGGTACCGGGGGTGTGGTGGTACCGGGGGTGTGGTGGTACCGGGGGTGTGGTGGTACCGGGGGTGTGG
>JACXGM010011745.1:0-24708 GCA_016801145.1 Umbra pygmaea
TGGGTACAAGGACCAACCAGACATGGGGAACGAGGAAGTGGTTTACTTTGATATGCTTCAAGGCGATGTGTCAACGCTATAAAACTGTGGAGATAAATTACTGCAGAGCCACCCAACTCTGTAACTGGAGATCTGCCGTCGTCTAGAGTTTAAATTCAACCCTAATTTAGCACACCTGATTCTAATGATTAGCTAAATGAATGCTACATTCATTACACACAAGTGGAGTTTGATAGAGCCTACAGGACTGGGATCTCCAGGAACAGGTTTTGGCAGGCCTTTACTGGGACCAATTCAATTTAAATATACAGTGTGAATGAAATGATTGTGGTGACTTAACATTAGCTGAATAAATTACGGTACACGTTTCTGCATTTGGCTGAGCCTTGAGTCTTTAACATTTTGTAAACTAATCATTCTTTTGTATTACCAGGGACATTGAATATTTTAGCCTCTGATTTGAAATGATGTAATCAGTTGATAAATGTTGTTTTTACGGATAATGCTGATAATGGTTTTTCCTTTGCAGGCATACCTTATAGCATGTGTGTGGAACTGCTATAGGTATGTGAGTGCAAGAAGCACTACAGAAGTCCTTATATATGTCACCACTAACGACACCACGGTGAGTAACAAAATGAACATACAATTCAATTGCTATTGTGCACATACTTACAATAAATCTATGTAGTGCCTTGTAAAGGAATTCAGACCCCTGATCTCTGAATTCAATTGTTACTCATTTGCAAATGGTATGTTTTATTCGGTTTCATATTTTCTTTTGAAACCTTGAAACAGAACCAATTATTGCAAGGTGACATTGGCTGTATGTTGGGAAATATTCAGCCTTGTTCTGTCAAAGCTCCTAGTTTATACAGGTGAAAGAAATTTAAACTGAAAGGGTTAATAGCTGTGAACCACTTAAATTGTTATCACATTCTGAATGATCATTAGTCGTGCTTCGATTCAGAAGGAAAATAAGACCAAGAGCATTGTATAGAAGGGAAATAGAAATTAAATGCATAATTTAGGAAAAAATTACAAAATACTATTCAAGTGTTTGGATATCCCAGTGGGCACAATTGAATCAATAACCAGTAAGTGGAAGCTGCAAAACCCCATAGCCAAAAAATGGTCATCCCTAAAACAAAAAGGAGACTTGTGAGAGAAGACAGAGCGGCCAACAATCACTTTGATGAAGCTACAAAGTTCAGTGTGGAGTAATGTTGCAAAAGTCAACCATATTAAAAGTTATGCATGACACTGATTTGTAATCCAGGGTGTCAAGAATAGAGCCTTTCCTAAAAAATTACCATCTGGGGCTTTATGTGGCATAGTGGGCTAAGTTGCTGCTGGCATGACTGCTAAGTTCCAATGTACCCATGGCTTCTCCATCTTTGCCCGGAGCTCCAGTATGAGGCAGCACAAATTAGCACAGCACTGTCTATGATAAGGCATAGATAAGTCAGATTAACATACCTTGCCACTTTGCTCTCCAGCGACTCTTTGTGTGCAGATCAGGCGGCTGTGTGTTCAGTCGTGGAAGTTTAATTGTCAAGTGTAATCATCCCACATATGATCTGATTAAAGGCTTCTGTGTTGGCTGAGCAGTGTGATAAGAATCGGACGGCTCTGTGACATGTGGTTGGAGGAACCATGTGAGCGCCCTTTATCATCACCATCCAAGTAGTTGCAGGGAACAATAACTGGAAAAAAATCTAAAATCATGTCTGGAGTTTGTCAGAAACTGACTCAAGTACCACAGATTAGGTTCATAATATATGTAGGTTAGGTTTCTCTTAAGACAGCAAGGCCCAGTACATTCCAAAATAAATAAAGTTGTAACAGTTGTGCTGGAATAAGGTGTTTGGTATGGATGGAACTCAAGGCCACATTGGAAAGCTCATGAATATGGCTGCAGTAAATTAGGTTGCATATTCAACGAAAGCCCATTGTGTAGTTCTATGTTCATCTCATTATGTATGTTTTTTCTCATCAGGTTTACCTATCAAACTCAGGAGTTAGAGAGGTAAACCTTTTTCTGCTATCAAAATATGGAGATAGCTAACCAGGACTCTCTCCTCGATCAAACAGTGGCTGCTGCTGGTCTTTCAAAGAGGGGAAGCTCATTTTCAACATAAAAATTGTCAATTTATTTATACATAAATTTTACCCTACGTTCCTTTTCAAGAAAATGCTCTGTGACCCAGTCGTACCAACTAGGCATCTTTTCCAGTGACTTGACCAGTGTCCTCTCAATGGCCAGCAGAGCTAGGCTGCTTAAACAGCCTTGGCCCATTGTGTTACGGGTGTAGGACTTGAGCCACTTTAAACAGGAAACACTCTTTTCTACACCTGCAGATGTAGCTCCAAATGTTTCCACTAATGAGAACAGTTTGTAAAGCTGAGGCATTGCACTGTCCAACTCCATGTCTTTAAGGAACACCATTAGGTTTAACTGAAACAAGGAATGTGGTGTAATTGTATGAAATATATGATGAAAATTGGTTAGCAACTTTTCCAAGCAAATACCAAGAAATAGGTTGCAGCAGTTTCTTTCGACTACACTTGCAGGATCCGCGATGGGACTGAGCTCGAATAGCTTTGGCGACTTTTTATAGTACAAAGTTGTCAATCAAAATGAGCTGCTGTCTTTCAACAGACCCTCCATTCATCACGCAGAAGCCCGGAGTCCAGGCCGGCCCACTCCTCCATTCACCCCCAGAGACGCTGAGTGTCCGTGGGCAGGACATAATCGCAGCATTTATCCAATGACTGTCTAGTTTTGAAACGCTGAAAAATACAATGTTCAAAGCAGCTCCATTGAAGTCAATGGGGCGAACGTGTTCTAACGTATTTTTAGTCAATAAAATATTAACACAATTGACCGTTAATATTTTGACATTTTAGGGGAAGCCGAGCTTCCCTTGCAGTCTTAAAGAAATGGCAAACTATGGAGTTAAAGAGAGAGAGAAGAGTCAGGTTAAAGAGGAGAGTCAGGTTTACATAGCAGACTATGGAGTTAAAGAGGAGAGAGTCAGGTTAAAGAGGGGAGTCGGGTTTACCCATTAGAATATTATAACACTGCTTAGGTAGTCTGAGGAAAACAGAGTGCTGTATGGAGTTTTGTTACTTATGTATGTTTAGGACAGAAGCATGCTGCCTGTTAGTGTTGGTTCATCTGTTATGAGAGTGGGAACCAAGCAGTATACAACCCTTCATTCTTTCCACATAAATGTTTCCAGATACACATGGTGTGTTTTGGTCTGAGGAGTTGATCTCTTTTTGGTGATGATCTGCATTTGAAGGCACTAGAGAACAGTTTTTTATCTATTTCTATTTCTTTAACCAGATGGGCCATTGAGAACAGCTTCTCATTTGCAATGGCAACGTGGCCAATATAAGGCGCAATGGTGCAAGATGACAAAGTTACACACAAAGTACACAAACAATAAAAATACAAGGTGCAGATAGTCAGAGTATAACACAGTGCTGCTTCAATCATTGGATTTATTAACTGAGAGTCCTTGTGGCTGAGGCTTGTGGCAAATGTTGACTAGTAGCTGCCTTGCCTCGATGCACTACACCAGGGGTCACCAACACTGGTCGACTCCAAACACACATAATGTAGCCTCATTCAGCTTATCAACCAGCTAATTATTAGAATCAGGTTTGATAAATTAGGGTTGGAGTGAAAACAATCAGGATGGTAGCTTTCCAGGACCAGGTTTGGTGACCCCTGCACTACACAAACTTCTTGTGGTAGGATCTGTGAATTGGATATACTAACATGCTACCTGTAATGCTATCTGTAGCCCGGTATGTTTAATGAAGGATGTGTTCAGATAAAGGATTGGTAGTTCTGGTTTAGACCACTGTGCTCTCATCATCTACTTCTCTACTCACGTGTACACCCTCTTCACTTCACGTAAAGCTCTGAGTTGTGGGAGTTCCCTTTTAAATCCATATTGGGGTTGAAAAAGTACATAAGGACAGGTTATAAATATAGTGCCCTGGGAAATTGCCAAATATTTGGATTTATAACTAAATATTTATTATTACATTTAGATGTCATCTGCTATTTGAGGTTAAGTAACTTCATCAGCAAATGAAAAGTATGTTTAATTGGATTTTCCCCAATTGTTTTGCTTTATGATGAATTAACCTATGTAAGACACTGTTTTTGTACACTTTTTAAAGTCTGCATTACATCACCAATGAAAAGAAATTAGCCATGCAAAGTGGCATCCATTGTACTTTCCCAGCGATACAGTATTAAAAAAATCTGGTGCTATATTTAGAACAATTTTTCTCCACACTTCTCTTGCCCTCACTCTAGTACATGTTCATCTGTCCACCAGAACTGTTCCCAGATCTCTGCAGGCTCTTTTACCATATTTTTTTTAGCATAATTGACGAATGTACCATCGGTGGTTGACACATCCATGCATACAGTGCCCCCCTTTTCGACCTTTTGCCACATTTCAGGCTTCAAACATAAGATATGAAACTGTAGTTTTTTGTGAAGAAGCAACAACAAGTGGGACACAATCATGAAGTGGAACGAAATGTATTGGATATTTCAAACTTTTTTAACAAATAAAAAACGGATGAATTGGGTGAGCAAAATTATTCCTCCCCTTTACTTTCAGTGCAGCAAACACTCTCCAGAAGTTCAGTGAGAATCTCTGAATGATCTAATTTTGACCTAAATGACCAATGATGATAAATTGAATCCACCGAGGTCCGTTGAAAGCACAGAGAGCATCATGAAGAACAAGGAACACACCAGGCAGGTCCAAGATACTGTTGTGGAGAAGTTTAAAGTCGGATTTGGATACAGAAAGATTTCCCAAGCTTTAAACATCCTAAGGAGCACTGTGCAAGCGATAATATTGAAATGGAAGGAGTATCGGCCACTGCAAATCTACCAAGACCCGGCCGTCCCTATAAACTTTCAGCTGATACAAGGAGAAGACTGATCGGAGATGCAGCCAAGAGGCCCATGATCACTCTGGATGAACTGCAGAGATCTACATCTGAGGTGGGCGAGTCTGTCCATAGGACAACAATCAGTTGTATACTGCACAAATCTGGCCTTTATGGAAGGGTGGCAAGAAGAAAGCCATTTCTGAAAGATATCCATAAAAAATGTAGTTTAAAGTTTGCCACAAGCCACCTGGGAGACACACCAAACATGTGGAAGAATGTGCTCTGGTCAGACGAAACCAAAATGGAACTTTTTGGCAACAATGCGAAACGTTATGGTTGGCGTAAAAACAACACAGCTCATCACCCTGAACACACCATCCCCACACATCATGGCAGCATCATGGTTTGGGCCTGCTTTGTTTTCCAACAAGACAATGATCCATAACATAAAGCAAAATCTACAATGGAATGGTTTACAAATAAACATATCCAGGTGTTAGAATGGCCAAGTCAAAGTCCAGACCTGAATCCAATCGAGAATCTGTGGAAAGAACTGAGAATTGCTGTTCACAAACGCTCTCCATCCAACCTCACTGAGCTCGAGCTGTTTTGCAAGGAGGAATGTGCAAAAATGTTAGTCTCTCAATGTGCAAAACTGATAGAGACATACCCCAAGCCACTTACAGCTGTAATCGCAGCAAAAGGTGGCGCTACAAAGTATTAACTTATAATATAATATATATAATAATTTTGCACACCCAATTTTTCAGTTCTTTATTTGTAAAAAAAGGTTTGAAATATCCAATTAATGTCGTTCCACTTCATGATTGTGTCCCACTTGTTGTTGATTCTTCACAAAAAATTACAGTTTCATATCTTGATGTTTGAAGCCTGAAATGTGGCAAAAGGTTGAAAAGTTCAAGGGGGGCGAATGCTTTCGCAAGGGACTGTACCTTCTTAAGAATGTTTCAGATAATTTCAAATGTTTTTCTTTATTTTTATTTTTTGGCATTTATTGAAGTGGTCTTCCTTGGATTACTAGGTCTTGTGATTTCTGACCTCACCAGTGTTTTCCTTATTAACAATGTTACATATGTTTGTTGGTAATCATAAGATTGTGGCTATGGTTGGGTTAAGTTTTTTCATGTTTCAGCCACATCCTGACTTTTGCTGACAGCGTGTTGATCCTTATGCTGATCAATTCAAATAGCAAAATTCATAGGCAAATTCAATGCCTTCAATCCAGACTGACAACTCTCCTAGGACTACACTAATAATATAACAGAGAAAAATACAACCAGAAACACTCTTTAAGCCAATTGTCACAAAGTATTTGGTGGAAATCGGGGGATTGGGTATAAAATGTAGTAATATACTGTGTCTATAGAAAATCATCATACTCCTTTGAAATAGTGACTTTTTGTCTTAAAGCCTGAAATCAAAGCCCATAAAAAATATATTTTTTGTTCCAGCTTTATTTACACATTCTGCCTTACGACATTTAGGTAATGTAAAAAGGCAACAGTTCGGAAACAAAATTAATAACAGAGTTGTAAAAGTAATCAGTCTCATGTTTTAATACTTTGTAGAGCCACCTTTTGCTTTACCGGTAATTACAGCCATCAGTCTGTTTGGATATGTCTCTATTAGCTTTGCACACTAGATTAGGGAATATTTACCCATTCTTCCATGCAGAATTGTTCGAGTTCAGTTATCTTTGCAGTGTGTTGAGGGTGGTTGTCGTGCTGAAAGGTGAACCACCAGCCCATCTTCACCTCTCTAGAAGAGGGCCGCAGGTTTTCCTAAAAAATTTGGGTGTACAGCATCAATTTTCCCTTCAATCCTGACCATTTACCCAGTCCCTGCTGAAGAGAAACACCCCCACAACATAACGTTGCCACCACTGTGCTTCACAGTAGGTATGGTGTGTTTTGGGTGGTTTGCTGTGTTTGGTTTTTACCAAACATAATGCTTGCTGTTCAGGCCAAAAAGTTAAATCTTGGTCTCATCTAACCATACAACCTTTCGCCACATGGCATTAGAAACTTGCAAGTATTTTTTGCAAAGCACAAACAAGCCTCTTGTGTGGCCCTTTTTCAGATGAGGCATCTTTCTTGCCACCCTGCCATACAGTCCAGCTTTATGTAAAGCTTGTGAGATGGTTGTCACATGCACAGACCAACCAATCACAGCCATAAGGTGTTGGTGTAGTCATACTCTTTCCACTTAATAATGCTCTGAATGGTAGTCAGAGGGATAGTTTTCCCTTTAATGTTGAGGGTTATAGTGTGTAAACACAGCTGGCAAAATTTAGATTATTTTATTTGTAATGTGACAAAGGGTAAGGATTTTGTCAGGGTATGATGATTTTATGGTGAAACCAATAATTACACAACTACTCCCAGATAAGAACTGCAAATCTATAAAGTAATTGTTTAATTTATAATCCAAACTTTGAATACAGCCAACAGAAACAAAAAACAGTTCATATGCTGACCGTTGGTACTGTAGCGGTAGACTGCAGCCTTCTGTGTGCTGTTGACAAAATCACGTAATCATTAGGAATACTGCGTTGTCTTCCGACAGGTGGCATCGCTCCTGCACGACGCTAAGCCCTCAATCAGAGCAGATGGACTTGCTTTATCTGACGTAAGACAACGATATTGATAGCCTACTATATATGTGATGCTTTTTCATATAAGAATTTTTTTTTTGAATTGAACAGAGCCACAGATGGACTATGAAGGTACTTGTCTGGAAAACAACAATGAATAGTCTGAGATCAGAAAGGCCCGCACGACAAGGACCGCAGTCTGGATTTTAATGCCATTATGTCTGTGACCATAGTGCCTTAATGTTGTTGTGTGAGGATGTCAGTACTGTTCTCTTACCATGTCAGAGAACCCTCTAGTCAAAGTGTGTTAAACCATTGAAGGTGTGTCTGAGTGAAAAGGACAACCTTGATGGTTTACATTAAAGACACATGCACATCTTTCATTTTTTACTATTCTTGAGAGGATGTTTTCACAACAATGTATTCCAGTTCAAAACCATGTTCTCTAACCCCAAAACTGGGTTGTACATTTTCTTTAGCCAATCCCGACCTACAATAGCATGTATGCACTCAAGTATTCGAAGGCATAGGAACTGCTATCTGACTGAACTTGAAGTCAGTCTGATAGAATTGGAAATTTCCTTAGTGACCTCCTGTGACATTCACATAATCATTACCTAGTTAGAGATCCGCTGTCATCCTCTCTATATTAGGCCATCATGATTGTCACTTCCGGCAGCTTAAACTATTTTTACTTTATACTGAGAGGATATTTCACCAACTGCTGTTTGGAATTAGACCAATATGGTTGCTGCTGTATTACTGTGGTATTTGTTCAAGTAACAAAAAACATATTCTCAACCATGTCAGTATAATAGCACTTTGATGTTGCCAGTCATGTTAGTAGACCTTTGAGCGTGTTTTATTCTGTCTTCTCAGGTACTGATACCTCCTTATGATGACAACACGCCAATTCCACCCAAGCATGTTCCTCCACCTTATGAGGCAAACTACATTGCTTAAACAACTCAAGCTGCTGTTCTGCTACCGGACATTCCAACCAGACCTGGGCCAAACAATTTGTTGTTATATTCTGCCTTGGACAGGTTTCATTTCATAGCTAATCGGCTTATTGAGTATGTGGTGTTTGTTAGGTTTTTATTGGGGTAAAGATATACTGTATATCATAATAATAATACTAGTAATTTTCTGCTTTTCTACCTACACCTGATTACCAACTTAATATCTGCTTACTATTCAGTCATTTTCACTGCAGGAAAGTGATCTGTAACTGTATGAGGTAAACTATGAGAGCACACGAAATATTTGTTTAAATTGTACTAAGCTGTGCTTGTACAGGCATCGTACAATCCTCTTTGTCCAAACACCCCAAGCTGTAGTTTCATGGTCTATGAAGCAAGTACTTGTGAGAGACCTACACATATCAAATAAGATTATATATTTCAAAAGTATATATAAGATAGAGAGAAATTAAACCTGGTCAAAGACCTGTATGCGCTTTGTCATGTATGGCATGTTGACTACAGTCAGAGGAGTTGACTAAACCATCACCGATCTGAGATCAGGCAACTGAGGATTGTGTCCTCGACTGAAACAAAGTCTCATAGATTAAGTTTCCTTTCTTTGAGTGCACTGAGCGAATGTATGAAGTGTTGCTTTAAGCGAAAGGATCTGTGTCTGTTTCCTGTTTTTATTTATGTGACTGAAGAGCATTCTTCATTCATTATGTAGTTCATTCATGTTATTGTTAATTTAATGTGTGTGGAAAACTATTTTTCATGAAATAATGTAGCATAGTTGAGATGGGTTGACAGTCTGTAATTTGAAGTGTTGAGATTCATGAATTGTTATACACAGATGAAGAAAAGGCTAATGTTTTTCAATTAAGCCAATGTAAGCTATATCTGTCAACAGAATGGTCTCCTCTGGCCAACACAGTTATTGGCAAGCTGCTCCCCTAACACAAACATCTGCTTCTAGCTGGCTATTAAATAATTAAATTCACAAATAGCTTGTCTTTCTATTAATTATCGGTATCATGGTGTGTATTTCATCTACAATGTTGTGCACTTTATTAGTTTCAGCCTGATTCTACTGTTGTTTTTTTGATAGACGCTGGAGCTTGAAGCACTGTTAGATAAGCATTAGGCAACATACAGCCTCTCTGCATCACTGACTGGTAGTGTTGGGTAAAGTAGCTTTGACAGTTACATTCCAGTTACTTGCTGAGTTCACAAGTTTTGGGAAGTCCCTAATTAAGACAAAATGATCAGGTAAATGGAGTTCATATCTTACTGGTCACCATGTTTGATATTTTCTTTACTCTTTCTATTTGTTTTATAGGTTACTTTTAAGATATGAACTCCGATTAGCTGATCATTTTGTCTTACTTAGGGACTTCCCAAAACTTGTGAACTCAACTTGTAACTGGAATGTTACTGACAAGTAGCTTTACCCAACACTGCTGACTGGCTACAGTAAACTTTGCCCTGCTTCACACTCAGCTAGATGGGTGTTCACTGACAACTACAGTGCCTTGCATAAGTATTCACCCCCTTTGACCTGTAATGAAATGTGATTGTATTGGGATTTTTACCATTTACATGGCATACTGAACACTTTGAATAATTGTGAGACAAAGTTCAATTTAAAAAATACATTTGTCGGTTACATAAGCATTCATCCCGAGTCAATAGAACTACTTTTGCTTGCAATAAAAGCTTTGAGACAGCATCTGGATGCTGCAATGTTAGACCATTCTTCCTTGGCAAAATCGCTCAAGATCTTTCAGGTTGAATGGGGACCATTGGTGAACAGCAATTTAAGTCCTTCCAGAGACTCACAGTTTGATTGATGTCTGGGCTTTGACTGGGCAATTCTAAAAGGAAAACCTCCACCCCAGTCTTAGGTGTCTGGCAGACTGAAACAGGTTTTCCTCTAGTATGTGGCTCCATCCATCTTGTCCTCAGTCCTGACCTGTTTACCAGTCCTTGCTGATGAAAAGCGTCCCCAAAACATGATGCTGCCATTACCATTCTTAACAGTAAGGAGCAGTGTTGGCTTTACAACACAACATTTTGCGCTAAGGCCAATAAGTTTAATTTTGGTGTCATCAGACCAGAGAACCTTTTTCCACAAGTTTGCTTTGTCTCTTACATACCTTTTGGCAAACTCCAACCCGGATTTTTCATGTTTATTTTCTTTTCAGCAATGTCTTTCTCCTCGCAATACTTCTATGAAGTCCAGCTTTGTGGAGTGTCTGGGTTACAGTTGTCCCATTGGCGGTTTCTCACAAGTCCGGTGCGGATCTCTCAATCTACTTCAGAGTTAACATTGGCCTCTTGGTTGCTTCTCTAACGCCCTCCTTACCCGGTCTCTGAGTTTTGGGGGACAGGAGGATAGCAGTTGTGCCATATTGGACTATGAAGGTAGTTGTGCCAGATTTAACGGTGCTCAAGGGGATGTTCAAAGTTTGGGATATTTTTTATAACCCAATCCTGATTGGTGCTTCTCCAGAACTTTATCCCAGACATGATTTGATAGCTCCTTGGTCTTCATGATGCTGTTTGTATACATATGTTCTCTAAAAAACTCTGGGGCATTCCAGAAATAGGTTTATTTATTTTGAGATCATGTAAAACTTGAATTGCACATGGGTGGATTCTATTCACATAATTATGTGAGTTCTGAGGGCAATTGGTTGCAGCAAAGCTTATTTAGGGGTTTTATAGCAATGAGGGAATATTTATGTAATCAACAAATGTCTTATTTTTGATCTAACTTTTGTGTCACAAAGAAAATCCTTTTTCACGTTCAGTGAAAAACAAATGGTAAAAAACAAATGGTAAAAATCCTAATACAATCATATTTAATTCCAAGTTCTCACACTACAAAATGTGGAAATGTCCAAGGGTGGTGAATAATTAAGGCAATGTAGATTTATTAGGCTTTTTGGCTCTGTAATCCAGTGCCTTGAATGTCAAATGATATAATGACTATAAAGGTACAAATATTTTTAATTTAAACATAAATGTCTTCAGTGGTAGAAGACAAACCTTTAAAGATTGATGAAGACTTGAATCACATGGATATGTAAATGTACCTAAATAATAATATATTTACACTTTAAAAACAAAAGGTTCTAAATAGCACTAAAAGTGGTTCATGGCTTGTAATCATAGGTTCTATATAGCACTTAAAGTGGTTCCCCTATCTTTAAAAATGGTGCTATGTAGAACCATAAGAGGTTCAAAATAACACCTTAACCACCCCAAAGAACCGCTGAAGAAACCAAACTGGGCTTAACAGGTTATTTAAATAGTTAAGGTGCTATATAGCACCACCACTACTCCAGTGGTTCTTCAGAGGTTCTATGAGGTGCTTATGGTTCTACATGGCACCATTTTTAAAGATATGTGCTATATAGCACTTAAAGTGGTTCCCCTATGATTACAAGCCATGAACCACTTATAGTGCTATTTAGAACCTTTTGTTTTTAGAGTGTAGTCTGCGATTCAGTGAAACCTACCCCAACAACATTCAAAATGAATTTTCATTGACAACAACTAAAGACTATTTTCAGTTTAATTTTTGAAAAAGGTCCACTGCATGAACTTTGTAACGTGGATATGATATGTTTTTCCAATAATTATTGGTGTTAGTGGATTAGACTTTTTAATTCATTTCAGCAAATTGTCATTGATGTGGGTAAGTACTTTTGACTGTTCTGATGCTGATTATCTCTGCTTTCTGCTGGTGATGTTTTTTAAGTACAGCAGCTTTAGAAACCTATTATTTTATTGTGAGGATGAATGTTGAAAACAAAGATATTGTTTGCATTGTACTTGTGATACAATTCATCCTCTGGCTGTCCTTGAACAGAGACATATTTTGCAGAATCCCTGATTTACACCATGGTGTGTTCTTTCAGATGCAGATCAACAAACAGCTTAAGGAAAGTACCCAGAATAATGTCCTTTTCCAGAACTGTACTGATCTGATTAAGAATCAGCTTGCACACAAATGGAAAGATTTTATGTTTGTCTGAGATGAATTATTCTTAACTGGCCTGCATTGCAACAGCAGAACATAGTCAAGAGATACAGTGAGCTCCAAAATGACTGGCACCCCTGACTGGCAATGGAAAAACAATAGTGTAAAAAATATATATAAATAGTTGACAAAGATACTTCCCTCTGCTGAGAAACTATATATTTCATAAATATACACATCGGAGAAAGCCAATGGCAACTCCTAGAATGGTTACGCATTTTTCAATTGAGAATTGATTAGTAAGGCGGTGCTTTAATTTGGGTTAATTTGTTATCTCGACTAACCTGCTCCAGAGCAGGTTAGGTTCGCATCTCAAGTTACCATGGTGATGTAACCAGGTAACAGGTGAACCACCGTCGTGATACTGAAAACCCAGGGTTAAACCTGAAGTTAGCTTGCTAGCCCCAAATCTAGTATAGGCCTCTGCAGTAGGAAACAAGGTGCAATGCTCCTCTGTAAATATGTCTCAATGTTTTGAAAGATTGGGGTCTAAAAATGAGCTTATCTGTTAAATTTGTAATTAGCTTGTTTTTGTATGAACCATTAGAAGCGTAACAGTTGTTGCTGGGTTTATCATGCTGATGCGCCCACTCCACAAAGAAGTTGTCTCATCCCCTAAACCAGTGGTTCCCAACCCTCTCCTCAGGGCGCCCCAGACAGGCCATGTTTTTGTTTTAACCCTGAAATGGCACACCCAATTCAATTAGTCAAAGGCTTAATGTGTAGCTAATTGAACCAGTTGTCATTTCAGGGTGAAAACTAATATATGGCCTGTCAGGGGCATTCCGAGGAGAAGGTTGGGAACCACTTCTCTAAACCCCCTGATGAGATTATTATTGTTCAGCTATTTTAGTCTTAAAAATCTGGACAACAAGCAAACTCTCATTTTAGAAATGAGGCAACGTAAATATTTAATAGGAAAAAATTATTCAAATTTTAACTAAATCCCTGTTATACTAGAAATGGCAACTTTCCTCCTATGAAATAATAAATATTTAGGCAACCTCTACCTTCCATCTTATATTTAAATAGACTTGTCCCATTACAGTTGGCTTGGAATTTTCAGAAGACTACTGTACATCCCACTGGATACGAGTGTCTGCATAATGACAGCAACTGAAAGACTAAAACAGCTGACAAAAGGAACACTTGAATATGGTAATTATAGGATGGAGATGAACAATAGTTCCCAATGACAATAACAAGAGGTTCTTGTATCCAGGAAACTACGGTGGTGACTGCTGTTCTATTTCTCTAGGACATACAGGCCTCTCTACAACAGATCAAGTGGCCACAATGATCTGCTGACCTAAATAATCGTCTGTTTAGTTCCCTACATTACAATAGACGGCCTACTACTAGCTTTGGCTTGATACCTATTAGAAAACCGGAGGAAGACATTTCCCTGTCCGGCTATTCTTAATTATGTTTTATACCTGACTGGACAATTTTGAAATAACAATGTACACAATCTCTGGATAATGTAAGGTTGTATGTTGATCCTGCTTCTTATATCCAGGTTATTCACCTGGTCTCTGGGTCCTTGTGAAGCTGCCTGGTCCCTGGAGCACACACACCACTACAAATGTCAACAATGCCACCCTAATCACTAACCTTTCTGATCAAAACTCGTACATTTACAGGGAATAAGGGGGATATGTCGTTCTGTTTTTCCCTTTCCTCCCTTTAGAAATGTGGTGTTTTGTGGGGAAACACCCCCATTTGTGCAGCTTACAGATACACTGTGATACTAATATCAACACAGTGAGATGAATTCAGAGGGCCGGTGATCACTGAGGACTGGTTTGTTGAAGAGCAGTTAGAACCAAAATGTTTGACACTTAAATAGTAAATAGTCACTGTTTAAAATTAACACAGTAGCTAAATTAGGTTTTACTTCTGCAATGTCCAGTGATTGAATTATCTAAGTTAAACAAACTTTTTTTTATCTAATACAAAAACCTGTATGTCAGAGTCACTTAAAGTAATTTGCCTATCCTTGGTATATTCATTACGGTGCCAGTTATTTTGGACTTGGTGTAGGCAAATTGACACCTGCTAGCTGTAGGTGCATGACATGAGCAATGGTTGAGGGGGACGCATTTGGAAAAACTAAAAGGTACCGTACTTATATTCAGTATCTTACATGACATTGCAGCAATGCATTGTGAACAGCTGTTCTTTTGCATTCATCAAACAAAAACAAATTGCATCGTTTTAGGTTGATGAAATAGACACATTTTATTTTTCAATTACAAACCATGTAACAAAAGATGACAAAGCAGGAATCCTTAATGAAAGTAAACAGCTTTTCAAATCTTTTGAATTCGTAATGAGTAAAATTGAACAGGACAGATGACAATACACTGATATTGTAAGAAATATAAAAATAATAACATTTAAAACATTTTGCAGGAGATAGCCAGCAAGCCACTAGCAATCATTGAAGTTATCTTACGATCTTAAAAATTAAAAGAATTTATAACCAGAAGAAAACAAAACAGTCAAACTAAAACCTAAAACATGATTCCTTTTCTTCACCTCTAGTATTGAGAAACTTCTTAAAAACACATGCACTTTAATGAAAACAGACAAGCATGTCAGATGAAGTATCAGCATCTGAACACTAAAACCATGCTTTTCCTTTTGCAACACCACACATTCAGAATACTTTAGTGGACTGACTAGGGCTTGTGGTCAGTCATTGGTAGGGCCAGTTCAGGTGTTTGGAGCTACCTAGAACTCAACATACAACTTCAAATAGACAATCACTGATTGGATCAAAACAACTAATGAGCATTTGATTACAGGTGCTACCTGATTCAGTTAAAGGCCTTACTCCCTGTGATGATAGCATCTCTCAATTGTTCATCATGGCTGAATCCCACACTGTCCGGAGGTGTGGAAAACAACTTAGAACAACCCTAATTGTGTGATCAATAAGCAGGTTGTATGGAGTAAATGTGTGGACGAGCCCAACGGTAAATGTAAATGAAATGTGCATTTTTATCTTCAAATAGTTATATTGGAGTGTCTCCTTGCCTTGTGTTTCGCATTTAAAGAAAATATTCCAGAGTGTTATGTTATTGTGTTAGCTCAAGCGGGTTCATTACACTTCAGTCACTGTACACTGGCCGTCAGGTCTTCTCGACCTTACACTGCTGCTGGCTGTCTCAGCTCCAGAGGGGGCCATGTCCTCTGAGCTCTCCCCCAAATGCAGTCTCTGCTCCTGGGGCTCCTCTGCTTGCCCTTCGCCATCCTCCACATCGCTCAAGTCTCCAGACTCATCCACCGAGGTGTTTGGACCGGAAGACCTGGAGGGGGTGGTGGCAGCCTCATCTTCCCCCTCCTCTCCCTCGGTGACCTCAGCCCTCTCTGGGGTGTCTGTAAGGTCAATGTGGAGCTGAGCCAGGGCGTCCTCCAGGGATGGGCTGTCGAGGCTGCCAGGCTGGCCCCCCAGAGACGTGGGGGGTCTGGCAGGAGCAGGAAGGCCTGCAGAGGCCACTGCTGTTAAAGCTGCTAAAGTATCCGCCCCATCTGCAGGGTGCTCTCTGCCGGCCCCAGCTGCTCCCTGGGCCCCACCCTCGGTATCCAGACGGAGGCCAGCCACCCCTTTCTTGGGGATGTCCACAACGTCCCGCTTAATTTTGCGACGGCGGCCGTGCTCGTTGCGCCGGTACTGCACCATGTTCTCTAGGTCAGCCACATAGAGGAACCCGGCGATCAGCATCTCTGCTGTCTTTTTGCCCTTGGAGAATGCGTCCTCCAGCTCACGGCTGGTACGTTCATCATACTGCCACCAGCCATTCCTTCCTTCATAGTACCAGGCTTGGTCCCCTGTGGATCCCCGTCCACCGACCTTCAGCTCCTCAGGGGACAGCAGAGTGGGGTGCTCCAGGAAGTCCTCTGGAACCTCCTGTCTACAAAGTGCACAACGCTTACTCTGCCAGGACGCCCCCTTCACACACAGGAAACAGAAGACGTGGCGGCAGGGCAGCTGGACAGGGTGGACACAGGTCTGTAGGCAGATGGCACACTCTGGAACAGGCAGGGCAGGCGATGAGCCACTCGAAGCAGAGCAGGCCGAGTTACCGCTCCCTTTCATACTGGATGAGAGCGCACTCACAGAGTTATCAACCTGGCCACAGCTAGCCATCCTGAGAAGGTACTTTGGGTGGCAGGCAGAAAAAAGGACATGAAGGATGTTGAATTAATATTATTGGCAAATGAAGTCAACCAATACGCAGAACAAATTAAAAAAAGATTGTGAAGCTAAACAATGGATAGGCAGATGCACTTTATTAAAAGGGTCTGGCAACCCTGGTCTGTGATTTAGATTTAACTAAAGTCCCCACCTGGCGTGTTCAACTGTGTGGTGACTTGCAGGCCAAAATCGTGCAATATCTAGGGCACTCCATGAAAGCGGTTGCCTACTCGGCTTAGCCACTTACTTGTAATATCTGCTAATGTTCCTGTTGTATCATCAGGAGTTGTGTGGTTCTTCAAAAGTCTCCCTGTCAAAAATAAACAAAGGTCACGTCTAGCTCGTGAACAATGTGGGGTTAAAAGTTATAAAACAGTGCTCATTAGCTAACTCAGACTCCGATGGGCTTCTGTCGTGGTGTTCAGTTGGAGGCATCTTTCGTCAAGCATGCTATTTAATGCAATCTAACTTATAAAAGAGGAATGGCGTTCTAACACCTTCAAATTAACGTTAGCTAGCTTGTCATTTACGTGCCATTTTATTTCTCCCGAGTGTATGTTAGCGTTAGCCTTCGTTAGCAAGCTAGTAGCTAAAGTTACAATAGCTAACTAGTGATACATGCTAGCAACCTTGACAGCATACTTTTAACAAAAATAAATCTCTTTACCACAACATAATTTCTTACAATCATGTGTGGTTATTTGGGTTAAAACAGTTACAGACGGTCGTTAACAAACTACAGTAGCTAGCTAGAACGCCACCACGGAAGATCAAAACAATGAGACCTGTTGTATCCACGGATCATCCAGGACATCGCTTAGCTTAGCTAGCTACTATCACACAGTCAAGAAGGAACCTCATTAACCAGCTGATTTTACTGAAGACTCAGACTTCCATGTTTACTACATTCATTATACATTCCATGTATCTAAATTACATAGCTAGCTAACAAAGCAATACCTCTAATGTTAAACTCACCCTTCTGTTTTCCTCCCAACAATCTGCGGGGTCTGGCTTCCTACGTCATGGATGGATACAGAACACTCGATAGGCGTATGTCTTCATCACTTGAGCCCCGCCTCACCGCCTGACGTTTCACAGTGGCCACGCCCTTCTACTGGGTACAGAACCAATGACAGCTTAATGAATGGACGAACACACGCCATTCATTCCTATGGAGATCAAGGGGGTAGGCTTAGACCCGGAAGTTGAAGCAGCCCTGGGTGGATTCTGATTCTACCTGGCTATTACCTCACGTTAGCATTCCATAGACTCCCATTCATTTTAGGGGTCTCTTTGACACTGAATACATTTACATCCGAAGCGTTTAAAGACTCTATTTGTCCATTGTTTATTTCTAAAGAAACAGGACAATGTATAAAAAATTATGATTACCTTGAATCTCACGTTATAATCCCGTTGCAGCAGTTTTTGTGAAAATATGCTAACTGTTGTGTCATTATAACCACAGGACTAACTGTCGCACAGTAGAAAAATTACCGTAAAGTCCAGGAGAAGCTTGCAGGCAATCGGAGGACGTGGAGGCATACAGTTGATAAAAGCTTGAGGCTGCGCTGTAAGCTCAGATACCACCGAAAATGTGCTTCTAATTGACTTCACTTGCTCTCCATAGGAATGAATGGCGTCTGTTCATCCATTAATTTTACTGTCTATAATTAGAACTCAGCAAAAGAACCAAGGCTGTTTGTTGGTGCTATTTCAAAATAACCATAAAATTACCTTTCTAAATCTGGTTCATTATCTTTCATTAAATGTCATAACTGTGGCTTTATTGGCTATTATGTTGTTTGAAGTGTTTATGACAACATATTTTGGTGTCATCATTATTAACCTATGCAATACACCTTATAAATGTATGCTTTCTTGGGATAGCTATGCTATTAGCCTGCTAATGTGCATTAAAGCTGCAGTGCGGACACTTGCGACTTCAGTTTATGACCAGGGTTGGGTAAATTGCTTTTAAAATGTAATCTGTTACAGTCACAAGTTACCCATCCAAAATTGTAATCAGTAATGTAACTTTTGGATTACCCACACTCATGCTACATTCCAGACACAATTTTTAGCCCGTAAGTTACGACTTCAAGTCACGACCTAAGACATTGTAGCGTTCCAGGCAAAAGTTGTGACAACAAGAATGGCCGACCTATGCCTAACAAATTTTGGCCTTCATTTAATAAATATAACCTGTAGTAGTACACAATCGCATGTGTATTGTTTTGATTACAATATGCGGAATTACTTTACATTGCCTATGTATGTCTATTTATTTCTATTTCACATTCTATTTAACCACCGGCGTCTGTACAGCATCAACAGGGGTCACCATTGTTGTTTATGAGTGTGTGACATCTGGTACAGGTTCAAGAGTAGTAAGTTACGGGTTTGACTGCCGTTATCTGCCGTAGTCTTATTACTTTCCGTTACTTTTAAAAGCTATAACCAGTTGAATGGCATAGCAGGACGTTTGTTTACATAACCAGGTTTAACACTAAATCATAAACCAATTTTTGTGGTCCCAAAAAATATGTTGCAATAGGACATAGAGTAGCACTCCAAAATAAATAGGTCACACCAATTTTTGTCAACAAGGGCATTATAGGTGGTAAGTGGTAGTGTACCAAAAAAAAGAAGAAAGTGGGTCTAATAATAGCAGTTTAAAAAATAATGTACAATATTATGTACTAATTTCTTAGGCCTATACACTTACACAGTTTATAATGCATAACAAAAGTCATTAATTGTTAACGCAGTCGATAAATATCTAGCGAGCTGCAAAACCGTAAATAGACTGTCTAGACTTGCTATACATGATATACAGCCCACGCAACGTAAATCATGCGCAATTGCGCATCACTGAGCTAATGTCACGTTTGCCATACTCTATGCAGCAACAGAGTTGTGTACGACACCACTTAAACAGGGGCAAAGTCAAGACCGAGACCGGAGCAAATCGAGTAAGTTCACAAGTTAGGGTTAAGTGCTTTGTTCAGGGGCAAATTTACAACATTTTCCTAATCAGCTTTGAGATTTTCAGTTACTGGTCCAATGAAGTGTGAAACTGTCATACAGTTGGGAGGACAAAGAACACTAAAATGATCCCCCAAAAACCATTCCTGGAATTCTACACACTGAGACATAGTTATTCAGCTCAACTGACCAAATATAAGGCCTTCAGATAAAAACACATGAACATTCATTCACAAACATGGACTGTCTGTGGCTCAGACTCACTTTGAATTAAAACAAGTCCAATAATACTAAGACTGTCAGTCTGAATAATAAGAATAATAAGACTGTCATTGTGAGACTCTGTGGACATTCCTTACTACCGTAATATCAGTTCAGATAAAGTCAGACATAGTTGGTCTCATGTAGAACAGCAGAGAGCGTGTAATGGTTTGTATTTTGGAATATGTTAAAATAAATGCAAGATTTCTAAGTGACATAAGAATAACAGATTGTAGGTCAGTAGTCTAAACAGGTTTCTTTACACTATTAATTTTAATCACTCACCTCAGCCTCCACCGTAAGGCCCCTTACATCCATCTGACATCTGTCTCCTGATACTGGCCTAGGTTCACTGCTGAATTAGTCAAATAAGTCTGTCAGAAAAACACAGTGGCCATTTCCAGAGCAGTTTAGGACAACAGTATCTACAGTGTTACTCATCATGTACTGTATTGACATATATTTACTGTTGTAAATTACAGTTCAGTTTGGTAATGATGCATAATGGCTCCATAATGTTTCTTATTGCAAATACAGTGGGGAGAACAAGTATTTGAAACACTGCCGATTTTGCAAATTTTCCTACTTACAAAGCATGTAGAGGTCTATAATTTTCATCATAGGTACATTTCAACTGTAAGAGACGGAATCTAAAACAAAAATCGAAGATTATCACATTGTATGATCTTTAAATAATTAATAGAAGTATTTGATCACCTACAACCAGTAAGAATTCCAGCTCTCACAGACATGTTAGTTTTTCTTTAAGAATCCCTTGTGTTCTCCACTCATTACCTGTATTAACTGCACCTGTTTGAACTCGTTACCTGTATAAAAGACACCTGTCCACACACTGAATCAAACAGACTCCAACCTCTCCACAATGGCCAAGACCAGAAAGCTGTGTAAGGACATCAGGGATAAAATTGTAGAACTGCACAAGGCTGGGATGGGCTACAGGACAATAGGCAAGCAGCTTGGTGAGAAGGCAACAACTGTTGGTGCAATTATTAGAAAGTAGAGGAAGTTCAAGATGATGTCAATCTCCCTCGGTGTGGGGCTACATGCAAGATCTTACCTTGTGGGGCATCAATGATGTGTTCCAGCGTGGGAATGTCGCACCAGACACCAAATTTAAAAACACAGTTTACTGCCAAATACAGAGCAATAGACCTGGTGGCGATAGGCTTAATCTTAACAAAATTATCACATGGCAAACGTGGCATATAACATCCTTACAATGGTTGACTTTTCTTATATTAACTATTGTCATGCATACATAATACATTTACATAATTCAATTACATTACAAAACATTTTTAAATGATAATACTCATTCAAATAATTATTAATTTATGAGTACAAAAGGGAATAATATGTTAAAATTATTATAATATGTATTTTCTGTTCCTCCTGTCTTTCCTTAAAAAAGTTAATGCTTGTTCAAAATCATGTTATACAGGTGGAAACAATTTTGTAATTGTTCTGTGTGATAGATACCCTTCCATGTTAATTTTGGAACATTTTTAATGACACATGGCACATGTTTACCATGTCAACATATTAGGAACTCAATTTAGATGTTAACGATCATTAGTACGATAATTCAAATTGCGCATTAGATAAAAAAATGGTAGCCAAAAAACCTTCCGGCAAAATGTGATTCCGGCTCCTTGCATAATGGGGCTGCACACAAACTGGCAACTCGGCTCAAATGCCAATAAGAAGGGAGGAAAAGGAAGTGAAAGGTGTGTTTTTAATTTTCGAGATTAGAGCTGAAATAATACCTCAAAGTTCGTGTGAGTGACTGCATGAAATTCTTTGGCTGAAGGATCAGAGATGGCGAAATGACAGTCGGAGGCCTCCAAGGTGATTGAAGCGTTTGCTTCTGAGGCCGTGTAACATTTGAAAGAATAAAGGTAATATACCAACTCATTAAACAGTTTTGCTACAAACGGAAACTTTAATGCACAATAGAAAGAAAAAAGGCTGGGAAGTTATCTGACCCTCTGTCTGTAGAAATGACTAAATGTTTTTTCCTGTTTCAACAACAACATCAATGCTTGTCCTTGCAGGTCTGTTGCACTTGTAGCCTGAATGGCAAGAATAGTATACCTTTATTTAGATTGTCTAGTTCCAGTATTTATTTTATTTATTTATTTAACCAGGTAAGTTGACTAAGAACAATTTCTTATTTACAGCAACGACCTGGGAGCAATTAGGGTAAAGTGTCTTGCCCAAGGACACAACGACATTTGGCTCAGTCGGGAATCGAACTGGCAACCTTCTGACTACAAGTCTGACTCCCTACCCACTGAGCCATCTGCGCCCCTGTATGTTGGAAATGTTTTACAAATTCACCATACTGGGCCCTGCCTATCATTGGGTTGTTATAATATGGCAATAAAAATGCTTTTTAAACCTGCAAGGAGACAGGTAAATTGTATAATTTCAAATATAAAATCAAAAAATGTCACTTTGTCAAAATGTGCTCTAGAGAGTTAATCGATGGGGTTAAAACATCATTAAACACAGACAAGTATAAACCCTTTATATTTTATTTCACATGAGATTTTTTGTTCAGGTGGCATTAGTTAAAGCACAAATACTGCTCTTATCATACTGGTCCATTAGACTTCTGAAACAACATGACCAATAATACAATGGGAGGAAACATTGGGGTCCATCCTCATTTTTTTCACAAAATACTGTAAATCCAGTCAGTTTGCCTCATATACTTATTATACATCTGCATGCATTAAACACATCCGAAGGTCTCTATTGCTGTTAGTGATACCCCATGATAATTTACTCCAAAAAACAAAAACATAGACATTTAAACAACAAAAATTCTACGTCACAAAATAAACCTACATTCAAACCAAGATGCAAAATGTTGTCTGTAAATGGGAGGGCCCATTTTAAATAACTGATTCAAGAAACTATTCCTTGACTCCCAAACAGCATCTTCATCCCCTTACTGGCACATTCCCCCATGTTTCACTCCTCTTGTCTCTGTACAGCCCTGTCCAATCACTCGAGCTGTCTCGTACAGTCCCGTCCAATCAACAGCAGGCTCTGTGGTGTGTCTGAAACTAAAGGGGCAGGTCAGAAAGAGGAAGTTGACCTCAGTGGTGTGTGATGTAAGGTGGGGCAGGTCAGTAGGTTGAGAGAGGAAGTCTTTAGACTCTAGTGTCCCAATGGAGACACCCCGCCTCTCTTAGGCATATACAGTATATATTTAAATTATACAGGTAGCAGCAGTACCCCTTCAGCAGGGGGTTGAGGGGGGTGTGAGAAGACAGGGCTCTTTCAGGCTGTTACTGTGCCGGAGCTTCTCTCTCAGGAGGGTCTTTGGTTTGGCCTCTCCGACGTCTTTGCTCTGTCTTGTTCCTGCTCTCAGATTCATCCCGCTCCGCGGACTCTCCTCTCTCTCTCTCTCTCCTCCTCTCCCGCTTGACTTCGCCCTGCTTCTCCTTGTTCCCACGTCTCCGCTCCACCCGACGTTCTCCCTTTTTTTTCTTGCCTTGTCCTGTAGATGGGGGGAAAACACAGGACAGAAAAGATCTGTCAGTCAACAACTCAAATTGTACGTAAACAGGTTCAGGAGTGATATAATATGATGAATAAAAAAAGAGAACAGGTGTGATGCTTTTCCATTTCAGATCAATCTGCAGATTGTCAAACTCTTCCGGGGACCCCTAGCCATTACATGTATTAGATGTCTCCCAGAGTGACTGTAACACATCTGAGGCCACATATAAACCAATGAGGAATCCCTTGGTTGCTTTAGTCAGGAAAGCTAGTTCAGGGTTACATCAAAATTGTGTGAAAGCAGGGGGACCCCAGGAGATGTTTGACCACCACTGCTGTACATGTTGCCTGTCTGGGAAGTAACGGTATATATAAACATGTTCCTTCCATTCACCACTAGAGGCCAGCCTTGCTACACCGATTATTGCCATGCTTATTTCAACGGTTGCATTTCTCCATCCACTGATAGGCGTGGTCAAAAATAGAAAGCCTTTAAATAAACTTCAATTTATCTACAGTACTCTTGCACCATCTCACAAAAACGAATCAATGTCATGGAATGTGGTAAAGTAAATCACTGAAAAAAGCTAAAGAAGCCTGATGTCATTAATATCACCACCCCACCCCCACCCACAGGGACAGTGGCAGGAAATTATAGTAAAGAGAAGCAATAGAGAGAGAAGACAGACAGACAAGCTGTCCCTCTACGTGTTGTGCTGTCCATGAGTAAGCGGCAGGACTGTGAAACTGCTGAGGTAGGCGTGAAGCCCCCGTCTCCCCCATCTCCCCTTCCGTTCATGTCCATTAACCAGCCCCGCTGCACTCTGAGCTCCATGCCGACCATGGAGAGAAGCCGCCCGTGCCAGCCAGTCCAACGCTGACCCACACATTCCTGGCGTCCAGCCAGTAATATAGGGCCCAACCAGCAAACTGCTTTTTAGTCTTCTCTAACTCTACACAGTTTAGTCTTCTCTGACTCTACGCTGTTTAGTCTTCTCTGACTCTACGCTGTTTAGTCTTCTCTGACTCTACGCTGTTTAGTCTTCTCTGACTCTACGCTGTTTAGTCTTCTCTGACTCTACGCTGTTTAGTCTTCTCTGACTCTACGCTGTTTAGTCTTCTCTGACTCTACGCTGTTTAGTCTTCTCTGACTCTACGC
>JACXGM010011746.1:0-24689 GCA_016801145.1 Umbra pygmaea
GGGACCGAGGAGAGGAGGCGGGACCTAGGAGAGGAGGCGGGACCAAGTAGAGGAGGCGGGACCAAGGAGAGGAGGCGGGACCAAGGAGAGGAGGCGGGACCGAGGAGAGGAGGGAGGAGGGAGCTCTGGGTCTACCTCCTTATGGTCCATTTTTTTGAGTATGTATAAGACCACTGTGGATTACCGTGCATCGAGTGACAGACCACTCTGTTCCACTTTTAAGCAAGGCCAATGGATTAGAATAGAGTGCAAACTTCAAAACGACAGGAGCAATGGTCATACGTAGACAAACTCTGTTTACCTTACTTTATCCATGTCATCTTTTTGACACACCTGAGGCGACTAAGGGAGCTGGAGAAACAGACAGACACTTTCAAGACAAACATGCATCCAATCGTGGACAACCACAAAACAAATCCTCAGTATTAGTCAAACAACTTCAAAACAACTCAGAGAGTTTTAAGGAACATAGAGCAAAGAGCCACCTTGTTTCTCAGTGTTATAATAATGGGAACCTACAGTAGCACTGTATGCTCGTCTAGAAGAATGAACGAGTTGTCATTGTTAGGTGCACCTAATTAATGTTTAAGTCTAACACTTTTTCTAAAATCCTGAAGTGTGGGAAAGTGACACCGAAGTTCAAACACACACTTTCTGCTTGCTGTTTATTTGTCTGGATTGTACATACTCCATATTCAGCTGTCAAACTTTTTTTGTTTTCCTGTTTTTAGGGCCTGTCAGACAACTAAGTTATTCCCAGCTAGCTATTCCAAGTGAGTCATTTGTGTCAGTCAGGGTAAAATGGTCACGCTCTGCCCCAGGATGGCTGCAAGGAAGGCTGTTCATGGCTCGCAAAACATCAGCCTTCTGTTTTTAACCAGGCCAAAGAAATAACACCCTTACTGCAGCTACTGTAAGATGACCAGACATTGTAATATGGCACTTCCTGGTCTGATTGTGAGGGTCTGAGCTTCTCATTGGAAGCCACTGATTATGGCCAGGATGCTGAGCTGTGCTGACGTTGGCTGGGGGTGAACCCTAAGCTGGTGAGGGGTTATTGAGGGGCTGGTGAGGGGTTTTTGAAGGGCTGGTGAGGGGTTTTTGAGGGGCTGGTGAGGGGTTTTTGAGGGGCTGGTGAGGGGTTATTGAGGGGCTGGTGAGGGGTTATTGAGGGGCTGGTCAGGGGCTAGTGAGAGCAACAGCTGAACCCAGGGTGCGTGCTCCTCGTTACTCTGGCCAAAAGCAGCCGGATGGTTGCCAAGCACGAGAGTATACAAAGCCACACAACACTTCCTCTGTACAGGGATTCTTAAAATAAACGGGAAAACCCGAAATGATCCAAACTGACCATAGCGACCACATACCAGAAGCATTCTGCCGATCGTCTTAATTGTGTCATTCTGATCTAGAGTTGGATATGATATAGGTTTGCAGATACACGTGAATATTGATGAGACAAAAATGAATAACAACCGGCTGTTTTGCCCCTTACATCAAGGTTTCACAATGCATCCAATGGGACAGGTCTATACCAATGAGGCTTACATCAACAACGTCACTACATCGCTGAGTAGCCTAGCAACAGTATATGTTAGATATGCACTGTATACATCAGCAAAGGGCAGACGTAGAGCCTGGTATATCATAACCCTTTAGGCTTGGATCAGGTTTCACTGTCCACCCTTCTGTGCAGGGTTCCCCCGTTTCCAACTGCCTAAATTAAAGTTAAAATGCAACCCATGTCAACCTGCCACATATCAACCTGTACATACACCCACAACAATCCACCCACATTTATACACCCGTACATCTACCAACGTCATCCTGCCACATCCATACTGTACATACACCCACAGCAATCCACCCACATTTATATACCCGTATATCTACCAACATCAACCTGCCACATCCATACTGTACATACACCCACAACAATCCACCCACATCCATACATCTACCAATGTCAACCTGCCACATCCATTTCTACACCCATATCCGCACCAATACTTGCTTTTTGAAAACTGGTGACCCCAAGATGCCACCAATGCCTCCAATTCTTTCACAGTGATTCTGGGGGATTTTGTTGCTTTGCTCACCATCCTCCTCCCTATCCTGGGGGCAAAATGCATGTGTCCTCTACTCCTGAGGTTCTTCCTTTTGAAATTTGTAAAATTCCCGGACAGTGCTCAGTGATATATTCAATCATTTGTGGATCTTCTTGTAGCCATTACCAGATTTATGAAGATCCACGACCATCTGTATCTTTTAAACCGCCAGTTACTTTGTTTTTTCATGGTGTTGGATGACAAAAGGATTTTGGATGAATGTTACCTAATTTTTCAACAGGAAGTGATGTAATGACTCAATATCAATCCTTATGAACTTCAAAAGTGGATTTTAATTCCAGGTTTAATTTTGGTCTATGTTATTTCATCTTTATTTCATTGATTGTGAAATCTTGATTTGGAGGACATAGATTTTTTATTTAATCAGTAAAAGATTTTGGTTGGTTCCAGTGACACATTAATACAGTTAAGTGTTTCTCAAATGTTGGAATTGAGTTTCTCTAGTTTACATTTTTTACAGTATTGTTTGTTTATTGGCAGTCAGGACTACCAGAAATTTTGAAACCCACTGTAGCTACCCACATTCACGCACACGCACACACAAACATCCATCCATGCATCCATACATCCATAACATTATTCATCTTACCCCCGCAGCTCCCAGTCCTAACACTGTGCCAACCGAGCTGGCCTCCTCAGTCAGCTCAACACAGATCCAGTTTCCATCCTTAATCCTACTAACAAGCCTGTTCCCTCTGTGGCCAAAGCAGCTCCCTCCACCCAGTCATTCCCAAGGACTAGCCCCACTCTGCCCTGTCCTCACCCTGCCACAGGAGACCCAATATGGGGCCCTTTTGGGGACTCATTTTGAGGAAACCAAAGAGGGGCACGAGGGACGCTTCTTTCTGTTGAGCGTGTGTTGATGTGTATGGCACTATTTAAAGCTGTATGAGGAGAAATGATATTAGATCAACCGAGAAGTAGATAAACTGACAGTGAACTGACATCCAGCTTAATCAGAGTCTAAATAACTTGAGTACTTACTATGGCGTGATTATCAAGATTATATAGTAAGTTACTGGGATCTTTGATGGAGTGACTGTTTTTGAGCATCTCAATCTGTTAGGATACATTCACCACCGCAATTTCGAACCAAAGAAATAAATAAGACAGGCAAAACAGGCCACTGCTTGGGCCCACAAGCTGCTAGGGGGCCCCCGAGGGCTGACAAATTTAATTGTTATATATCATAATGGTGATGAACACTGGTTTTGAGGGGCCCCCTTGGAATTTTGGCATAGGGCCCCAACGGACTCTAGAATTGCCCCTGTAGATCGATTACAACTTCAAATTTATTATAATAATGTAAACTCAAGAACATCCATTTTCCTTAAAAGTTTTGCTGAATATTTTGATTGAACCAACTGACCAGCTTGTTAGACCTCTTCATAGCCTGTCCTGGATGCGTTTCGGCAAGCCTGCCTTGTTGGATGGCTCACCTGGGCTACAGTATATAGAATAGTTCAACTCAATGGCTTTTGGACAAGAACCTGCCAAAAATATTGGCCTACTGTAAACTGTAATCTGAACGTAAAAACATTCTAGAGATTTAGGTGATATTTTGCATACTACCAAATTATTCATGTCTTTATCACTGGATAAATCGTGATCGTGTTGAAGGAGTATTGTGATAAGTATCAAACAGCTCAGTGCTGCGTGCTTGGAGAAAGAATGTGATCGATCGTGGACCATTATGAACCTGCTGAACAGTTCCTGACAAGACAAGGCTTAATGGGGAAATTGACACATATTTATTATTGAACATGTATTATTTATTATATTATCCTAATGTCATCATGCAAAATTATCAATTTAAAATGACATGAGATAATATTAATGAAAACAAAGAATATAGTACTTTCTAAGTGCATATAGCAAAATATTTTACTGTTCAGTTTGAAATGTGCTATATTATCTTTAAAAAAAAGTTTGATAAATAATGGAGAAAACTTAGCACCTAAGCGGGGGATGGGAAATGTGTCAATAGAGAGCTTTGGGACAGCTTGCTGGGAAATCGAAATAATTAACCTCACCTCTGTACCTCAACGGTGGACGTTGAGGTGCTGGGTTAACTACCAAATAATGGAATGTTCTTTGGAGCTATGGTTGCTGTGGTTGTTTCACCATGTTTCACCTTGATTTTCTTCAACGTATGAACACACTGTAAGTAGCTCTGGATAAGAGCATCAGCTAAATTACCTCTTATGCCAGAAGTTGGAGTCTCAAGTCACTGACTTGGACTTAAGTCGCACTTAAGTCACCAATAAATTGACTTGTGATCTGTTCAAAGGACTTGAGACCAGACTTGGACATTGGAATAGCTAAAACTAAGGGGAAAAAACTGCCGTCACGCCCTCTTCTTGTCAGGCTCTGGGCAGAGGTGGTAAATTACTTGAGTAAAAGTACTTTTCTGAAGTACTCTGAGTTCACAAGTTTTGGGAGGTCCCTACTTAGGACCAAAATGATCAGGTAAAGGGAATTTATATCTTACCAAAGCCATGATTTATATTTTCTTTACTCTTTCTGTTTCTTTCATAAGATTAACTCCCTTCACCTGATCATTTTGGTCTTAAGTAGGGACCTCCCAAAACCTGTGAACTAAGAGTACTTCAGAAAACTTTAACTCAAGTAATTTACCACCTCTGGCTCTGAGTCTGACAGCTGAAGCGATTAGTTTAAAGTCACCTAAATAACGTTAGCGACAGTTCTCCTCAGAGAACTGAGGAGGAAGCGAACAGCCAAAATGGCAACTGAAAGTGCACCTGTTCCATTTGTAATAGCTTTTGGCTACGAAGATTTTAAGATTGAAGGGGGCAGAGATGTAGCGATCACAACATCAAACTTGCGCCACTTGAAGTGACAGATTTAGTCAGACGTTAACTCAACATAACATTACATCTAGCTAACATAGCAAATTAGCTAGTAGAATAAGGTTGTGTTAGGAAAATTATTGCAGCTGAAACATTGATAGCCAGCTACCTTTTGGACTCTAACTGAATGTAAAACCACCGGGAGAATGCACTTTGTTTTCGGAACATAAAGAGCTGTTCGCTCATGGATAACTGAAGACTTCAGACTTGACTTGGACTTGCATCAGTGACTTGAGACTTGTCTTACATTTGCATGCAGGGACATAAAGAATTTTTCTTATGCAGAGTGATACAGTATATTTTAAAAAAGCTTGGTGAAACTGACAATTTAATAGTTACACATTCTAATCAATTAATTTGTTGTTAATATACAAATAATAAACACAGAAAGATAAAAGGGTTGGCCGCAGTGTAACTATTTTAGGTACTCTGAAAATATAAAGTTATGAATGTTATCTGAAAATGGACAGTTATTTTAATTAGATGAGGCACTGCAGTTTATGGTGTATGTACTGTATATGCTACTGCTATGCCATAGTATAGATACTAACTGACATATATGTTGTTTAACTCTTCAGTTGGCATGTTAAAACAGATGGGAGGGACACAATTAAACCTATGAGCCATCTAGCACACCACCACCCCTACAGCCAGTATGTAATGTTTTGATGAAAAATAATGTCACGGTAAGATATCAGAGTATAGGGTGGGGGGTCTGGAACGCGTGTGTGTGTGTGTGTGTGTGTGTGTGCAATCCCGAAATTTCGCTAAACTTTCCAACAGGGCACAACGCTATCACATCAGATAATGTTAATCCAGGGTTTCCTAAAGTTTGGGTCAGGACCGTCGTGCTTATTGAAGGACGGATCTACTGCAAAAGAATTGAAACCTCTGACAGAACAAACCAATGCACCCCCCGGCCTAAAGAACATCCCTCCCACCAAACATGACCCCACTCACAAAAGCAAACCTACCCCCACTTCACAAACATTTAACACATTTAGAAATTGGGTGGTCCGCATGGCATCGTGGGCTAAGTCGCTGCCTTGCAGGACGAATTATTCCACAATAGTCAGTGGTTTCGAACCTGACTATAGCTTCTCCAACTTTGCCCAGGCACACGGCAGCACAAATTGGCACCATGCTGCCCAGTATTTGGTAGGGCTGCAACTAACAACTATTTTGATAATTGATTAATCTGTTGATTATTTATGCAATTAATTGATTAATCACTTTTTCGATCATAGAATTACATTATATAATGGTATCATATTCTCATCAAATTTCTCATATCTGTAACTATACAGTTTTTTTCTATAATTTTCTACATTGACATCGTTTTCCAGTGTTATGACCCAGTAGGCTAAATTAACTAGTTTTTGTCTGTACCGCACTATGGTACCGCAGCTCAAGGCTGGAGTTCTCAAAGGAGAAGCACTGCAAAAACCTATCAAATCACACCTCGACGACAGTGTGTTAATGAGAAAGCATCCGTAATTTTGTCAAACACATTTATCTCCAATCCAAAACAAGTAATGCTTTAAGTAGCCCAATAACAAATAAGAATGACGCAACATGCAAGAACATAGACTCAACAAAATGAATGAAATTCGTTGTCAACAATTTGAATAATCGATTTTTAGAAGTCATTATCTAACTTTTCACCTTGTTTTCCAGCGACCCTGTGTGCAAATCGGCCGCCTGTAAATTCAATCACTGATTAGTCAGTGAGCTTAATAATCTTGTGAATGATCGGACTAAAGGCTTCCGTGTTGAATGAGCAGTGCAAAAATAATATACTGTATATGGTGCGATATATAGTCGGATGAAACGTGTGAGTGCCCTTTACCATCCCGCATCTGTCGGGGAGAGGGTGCAGAGCTGCCGACGTAACAGGATTAGTCTGGGAAAATAACAATTGGGAGGAGAGATAATGGGGGGAAAAACATTTTGAAAAATAAACATCTGCACAAAATTGGTCACACAGTCTCCGGAGGGCCTCAAAATAAGAAATTAAAGATTGCCACCTGTTGGAAGAGAGTACTTAATCTTCTCTAGCTGCAGGAAGAAAATAACATCCCTGAGCTATTGAGAAACTGAGGGTAACTGTGAAGACTTCCATTGAAGGAGAATTCTGCATCGAGCCAATAGTATAGTGAAAGCAACGATGCGTGCATGTTTGAGGTCAAATAAGAGTAAGTCTTCCAAAACACCAAAGAAAGACATCAGGGGACAGTGGAGTAGGCAAATATGATTTAGACTTTTTTGCCTTTAGATAAAACCTGAGAGTCCCAGTAGTTTAGGTCCCATTTACATTTTAATAGCTTTCAGCCAAACATTCTAGACCTCTCGAGCAAAGCTCAAGATGAGACAAAATTGCAATGTGTATACTAGCGAGTCTCTCTCGAATAGCTGCTACATTTCACACGATAGTACACGAGAAGATCAAATGATCCCACCTGGGGCTTTGTAAATGTAAATGCAATTGTTCAGGAACGTCTCAAGAAATGTGTACCCTGGGAAAACTCTTCACATGTAGGTCAATTGGCTGGTTTCTGAGTGAAGTACTCATGCAACCAGCAAAATTTATGAACCACCTTAAAATGTATAAGTCCAAGACGGGGACAGGATACATTTGAGCCAACTCTGTCCATTGCCTTACCCCACCACTCCTCAGTGAATTCAACACCCATTTCCTGCTCCCAGGCAGATTTTGTTGTTGGTGGAGTGTTTTTTGAAACCCATAATACATTCATATACCTGAGAGATTACTGTGGTATGTCTGGGCATAAGAGACAAACTTAATATAGAGGCATTGAAATTGAAAATTTCATTTTTATATATTTTATTTTAAAACACTGACACTCAAAATTGATTCATTTAAAAAGGTGCTATTTGTAGAAATTCAAGCCAACCATGACAATGGAACTACTTTACCGTTCAGTGAATAGCTTACAAACACTAAATCTATTTCTCGCCATTTTAAAAATATAAAGAAACAGATGTATAGGATAATTATTTAATACACGATGCATTGATTTTTTTTAAATATAAAAGCACAGCTTAAAATGCATAATTTATATAAAAACCTGACTGACTATCTGTGCCCACTGACAAACACTATGGAAGCACAACTTATATCCTCATTGCAATTCCTGTTCAAACAGCAAAATAAGCAATGTCTATTGTAGGGAACAATGGTCCCATCTACATAGCTTTTTCATGATATTTAAACATCAATAAATACAGTTTGTAAAGCTGTTGTAATCTGGTCATTGAAGGAGTAAGTAGTTCAACTGTCACAGCTCAAAATTCGACAAATAGGACCTTTAAGGTACTACTGGTTTTATGTTTGAAAATATTTGTGAGACAAAATACAGAATAGGTTGCTTCCATAAATACTCAACCCCTTTGCAATGAAAGCTTCCAGTTTACACAGATGAAAAAAACTAACTAGGATGTGCTAAAATTGGCCTTAATCTGTGAAATACTGAAGTGTGTAAGATTCTCTGTATAAAAACTCCATTTTTGAATGATCATGCGTTAGGCAGTAAATCTGGAAGTAAATTAAGACCAAAAAACATCATACAGGATTTTCAGAGAAATAAATATAAATGCATTGATTAGAGGGTACAAAACAACCAGTGTATATACCAGTGAGCAAACCAGTGTGTATATACCAGTGAGCAGTTGGATCAATAATCAAAAAGTGTATGCTGCATCACAACTCCCAGGCATTGCTTTAAATAACAGCACTTCCCTCAAAAACAAAATGAAACAAGAAACCTTGTAAGAAGTCACAATGTACATTTAAAAGAGCTCTGCACAAAACTGGCCTGTTTTGGAAGGTGTCAAGAAAGAAGCAATTACTCAAAAAGTACCATCTAAAAGTAATAAATTGACCCAGCTCTGTTTAGTAGTCAGAAAAGTACAAGATAGAGCTTTCTGTCCGTAAATCAAAGTTATTTATGTCGCAAACCTAACCTGAGGCCAACTTAATTACCAGAGTTGGGTAACAAGTTACTTTCACAATTGTAAAAGTAACTTTTAAAAAGTACATTTCCCAACTCTGTTCATTACTGGATGGAGTGAATGAAAGGAAAACACTAATATAACAAGTCCAATAAAAAACTGGGAGAATATTCACCTTTCCGCCAGACAACAATGCAAACTACAAAGCGAAAGCAACATTGGAGCGGCTCAAAAACAAAAGAAGAACACCATACAGCGGAGAATCTGGGGCACTATTTAAAACATGTGGTCCAAAACCATAGTACAACTAACCTGAAAAACCGGGAGCAAACTGCCAATGCCCTACAAAATATTAAGGAGTGATGGTTGAAGACAGTTGCAAGCAACTCACAGTTATCTTTGTCTCTAAACATCTAAATAAAATGTTGGACAATAACATTCACATCATTTTGTTTAAAAATAAAATACATAGAGTTCCAGAACATTAGCTTAAAAACTGCAACATTATGTTTTTTATATTAAAAGGTAAGGCATGGAAGAATCTTCTGAGACTTAACCCTAAAGCTCACACTACTAGAACCCAAACATGAGATGCAGGCAAATTCACATTTCCAATTGAGATCAAAGCATGATCCGGATGTGACGTAGTTGAATGTGTGTTTGTAAATTGAAATCTTGAATTAATCATGACCAGAGGGGCAACACCTTTGTCATGTCAATGCCAAACAACCTATTTCCCAGTTGACATTGTGTGAAATATTTTAAAGGTGTACAGCGCATTCTGCCCTTATTTATAAACTAGTGATTTGGTTCTCTGTGCTTTCCCTACCGTAACCCAGGTGGGATAAACCGAATGAAAAATGAGTGAGGAGGGGAGGACACTCTCAAATGCCCCTGGCTGTCACGATACAATGCCAAACACAGATGATCAGTAACTGGCTGTTGCCTGCGCTAGGCCAGGAGGACGTTGCACGGAGGCAGAAAACAAGCAGCACTTGACTCCGCCCTCCCTGAATTGGACTCGCCCCAAAAAACGTCAAGGATGAGGAAGGTCTCGCTGTTTCAGGTCTCATTCTTTCTTGCTTCCTCACTCCGTCTCACTCGCTTGATTAAGTATGGAGTATAATTACACAGCCACAGTCTGTCTAGTTATGTCATCTTACACATCCACCTAATTGGGTCAAAGTGTCACATGTTCCCCAGAAATCTTTTCTCACAGGAGTGAATGAAATAGATTAAAAAATATAAATATAAATATAAATATATAAATATATATATATATATATATATATATATATATAAATATATAAATATATATATATATATATATATATATATATATATATATATATATATATATATATATATATATATATATATATATATATATATATATATAAATAAAACACCAAGCAGTAGGCTGGTACAGTACAGCAGGATAGAACCTAAATTAAGTAGGTGTTCGTTGGACTGAAGGATTATATTTAACCAACAGCATCATCTGTGGGTCGAGATCAGAGCCAGCAACATCAATAATGATTATTAGGAAATGCTCTGAGTTTAACCAGTATTTTATGTAGAGGGTACATGATGTACATGTTTACTATGAAAGTTGATCTGTAAAGTGCCCATCTGAGGGGTGTACAGCTATGCAATTTACCCACCAGAGGACCAAATGTACCCTACAACAGAGCGAGTCATAACGAGCTGGAGCAGGGCTTTTTCTACAGGTCATTCATACATGATTCATGCTTTATGTGGGCCACCCCTAGCCTATTGTATTTGTGGAAAGAACCAACTAGTCACAGTAGAGGACATCTATCCCGTCTATTTCTAGAACAGCCATCCAGGTTACCGTTTTCTAAGCAACATGATCAGGCATCTCCTAGACAGCAAAAAAACTACACCAACCAATGATCCTACTTTTCTAATGCATTGAGTGTACTGAGCAACAGAAACAGGTAGCCTAAGAAACTATAACCATAAATTACAAAGAAAATGCATTTGTTAGCATATAAATGGTGTGCTCCCCTACCACATAGAATGGTCTGTTTGTGTAGGTAGTGACAGATGTTGTAGCCAGGGCAGACAACTCCTCATGGCTGATCACTCAAGGTAACGGTGAGTCACTATCGCAGGGAAGGTTGGCATGAGCATGGGTGTGAAGGAGGAGTGTATGGACTGAAGCTCTGACGTCAAAACCAGTTTTGTTTCAAATCTAAAAGTACATTCTTACTACATTTTAGAGTGTAAATTTAACTATTCTTGCAAAGTTGATTTTTGACCGAACCTTTTAACCCGACTAGACTGGCAGTGCACACGTACTAATTCAGCTGTATTCAAATTTTTCAGCATGGACCACCACATTTCCAAGAGAATTTTCTAACCCCACTTTTGTGCGGCAAAATTTCTCACACCTGCGACATCCGTGACTCTAAAAATATAACAATAAAAATTTGTAACTGTCCATTTTGTCATCTAATAACAAACTTCAGTTAATTAAATTTCAAGCTCTTGAAAACAAATCAACAAATAATGAAGTATGTTTGTATAATATTTTATGCAATGTTCTGTAATTAATTTTATTTTTGGTGAACCTGTATGTAACTTTTTCAAAAACTACAAAAAAGAAGAATAATGTTTCAGGACAAGTAAATGTTAGGATCCAGGGTTTGAAAACAAACTTAAATAATACAAAACACAGACAGTAGAATGGCAAAATAATTTTAAAAACAAATGCATATTATGGGTTAAATAATAATGTGTATTTTCTGAAATTGATTATATTGCCCCTGTATTATTCCTGTATTCAGTAAAAACATACATATACATATACATATACATATACATATACATATACATATACATATATATACATATACATATACATATATATACATATACATATACATATACATATACATATACATATATATATATATATACACATATACACACACACATTACATACATACATACATACATACATACATACATACATACATACATACATACATACATACATACATACATACATACATACATACATACATACATACATACATACATACATACATACATACATACATACATACATACATACATACATACATAAAGATAATTATAAAAATCTATGTAAAATTCGGGCCGTGAAGACAAATGAATGGAACGTTACATAGTGCAGCTTTATGAATGTTACAGAACCTACTGCAGTTCCAAGCAATCCCAATAGGGGTTTCCACACCGAACCCACTAGGGAACGCGACCCCGAGTTTAAATACCATTAACAAACTAATCACATTCCAACTCCACTTCCTGAAGTCCTCTATTGAGTAAACTAATTTAAATTATAATGCAGCACAACGCTAAATGGACTCAAGTGAAAATACCATGATAAATTGGGGAACTGGTCGGGAAGCCATATAAAAAATAGATGGCGTCAGGTTATAGGGTACACGGGTTTCAAGAATGATATTAGCGCAAAATGTAGGCTATTTACTGGTTAAATTACGCACAAGATCCCGTTTGAAATATTAACAGCAACTTGATGGATCATCAAGAGTGGACGTGTTAGTTATTACCTTCTTTTTGATGTTGCAGTGGCAGCAGACGGTCCACAGGTATTTGAGGGTCCTCCACAGAAGAATTATGAACAGACCCCCGAAAAACGTCACCATGGAGGAGGCAAGGAATGCCCACCACATGCGCTGGCCATTATTGTCGCAGGGCACGTCTGGCGAGAAGGGGATGATCACGTCCATCTTGGATATCGAGATAGAGGAGTCCGGATTTTTATTATTATAGATATTTCTACTCATCATAGAGTTGCCGCTTCCATGGGGAACGGTGGCGTCCGCCTCAGCTAGCATCTAGGCGCCTTGGAAAGCCTGTGCCTGCGTCCCCAGCCCCACTCACCAGCCATATTGCTTAAAAGAAAAAAATGAACCCTCCTCTGCTTTCTATTTTATTGTCACCTGCACCTAATTGTTTATTATAATCTATTTCAGATTTCTGCGACAGTAAATAGCGCCGCACATACAAACTGGAGACAAATAGCTGGTCGGTGTCCCTTTGAGAGAGGCATTTAAATCCGCAGTAATGACGAAGGTTGAGCGTTTTTCATTTTTAAAGGTTTTCCTATTCTTGTATCATGGCAAAGACGGGCTCATCTTGCTGCGATCAAGGCTGCCAATTTTGTTTCAAATTATAATAGGTGCAACAACATTGGAAATAAACCTGTCTTCTTCAATCAGCTTCTGACCGACCTCTCAAGCCGTCTTCCATCCAGGGATTTGGTCGATTCGAGGTCGATTAACGGCGGAAAATCGATTTCACTTTTCTAAACACCAAGTCAATCGATAGTCTCGATGGTTTTCGGATAGCTGAATATACTTCAAGACCCTTAACGGTTGCCACGATGCGAAAAGACAAACTACATTATTTGACGGCGTTTTCCCGTCTAGATTCAGCATACAAGCGCTCCGGTGAATGTCGCTTTGGCAACTGTCCCCATTCGCTCCCCTAGCTCCAGCCCAGGCTCACGCAGAGATCCGCCAGCTGATAGCGCCTGTCAGATCCGCTCGCTCCGGAGAATGCTAGAGAGATTTACAGGTAGGAGGGGGCGGGGCGTAGCTCTAATAATAAAGATGGACAGATAGAGCGTAGTAATACCGCGGAGCGCGGATGTTTACACCAAGTGCAAACCAGCCCCATATGTCTCAGTTAGTGGTTAGGCAACATCCTACGTTGCGCTCTTCTTGTGTAAAGTAGGCCTATTTGTGCTTTAAATGACGCATGTCTATGAGCTGCATATGTGACTGTCATGATGCGGTCTTTCTCCCTCGGCTTGAAATGCCAAGGCTTTCGAGCGTTATTACATTGGCCACAGATGATTCCACCTATTGCATGCAGCAACACCGCTGATTTTTATTCTCAGAACTGAATATGATAGGAGTTCCCTCGCTTCAGAAGGGTAAACGTGTTGTCCCCCCCCCCCCTTATCCACTATGTGTAATGTCATTGGATTATTTTCATTTAAAAGGCGAGGTTTTAAATCACTTTGTGATACAGGTGATTCCAGTGCAAAAAAACCTTTATTCTTCCCCAGACAAATAGCTTATACATTTTGAAGACATAGAAAACCGGTTCCACGAATAGTCATTTAGCATAGAATAGCCTATGCTGTTTTTTAATTTTTCCTTTCAATTAGAGCCCAATGAATAAATAGACTCCCAGGCGAGGTGACATCCTAACTTGTCTACTGTAGGTGGAAGGTAATTTAGTATTAATGCTCCTCAATTATGGAACTCGCTACCTCTCACACTATACGTAATACCTAAAGTCTGACCCTCAAAGACAGTTCCACTCTGTTTTTTTATTGCAACACTATAGGGATTTGTTCAGGTGCAAATAATGACGATATAAAATAGAAAACCAGCAGGCTTCAGCCCTCGTAGAATATGATTTGCGTATCCCTGCTCTAGACCCTTCATTGAAACGTTTGATACCTGCGCCCTATGGCAGAGTAATTCAACGTGAGGTCTGGAGCATAATGGTTTTCTGATAATTAATTGCACCCACCTGCTGAACTAGATCTAAGAAAGTTCCAGATTAGAGGGTTGCAATGAAAAAAGAGAGTGGAACTGGATTTGAGGGCCAGAGGAAAATAGGGCTACTCTATGGGATCACATAGCACATGGATCAACTCCGGTCCTGGAGGGCAGAAACACTTCACATTTTTTATTTTACTTATATAGTTAATTAGCAATCACTTGCTTTCCAAGGTATAAACCAGTCCCTTATTAGAAAGAGAGAACGAAAATCAGAAGTGTTTAGGCCCTTCAGAACCGGAGTTGATAAACCCTGACAGCAGTACCTCGTTCCCTTCCTCAGGAAACAAATGTTTAAAATAAGCCTAAGTCTTTTTTATAGCAAATATGCATCGATTATTTTAGCTGTCTAACCCCATGCACCCATTAGGTCATCTCATTCATCAAGCCACCCACACATTCATTACAATTTCTCAATTGCTAATACACATTTCTTGAAAGTGTACTACATTTTCTCAAAACCCTAAACTCACTTATTGATACTACGCACGCCATTTTTCCCCAATCCAATGACTTTTGACCCAAAACTATACACTGTACTCAACACCATATTATCTGTTGTTGAAACGAAACTTTGCTTTCAAATTACACAGAAAACAATCAAATACAATTAACCTAGTGTATAACCCTTAAACACTATAGTTTAATAAAAAGGTATTCATAACTAACCAATTTGTGTTCCTATTCGCTAAAAAAGCCTGCACCTCATTTGGCCGCCTCTTTTTCCGATTCTCTGCTGCTAATGATTGGAACAATTTACAGAAATCCCTGAAACCGTCCACCGTCCCCATCACTACTTTTAAGGCATTACTTTCAAATCTACTGACTGACCGCTGCACATGCTGACCCTACCCAGTCTTTTTGCCCGTTTATGCCCTACCGCACATCTCTCTTTGTATAATTTGCACATTACCATTTTCAGCATGTTCATCATGTTACCTATCCTAGTGTTATTTCTCTTGTACTGCCACTTTACATTCCAATAATCTACCTCTCTATTTAAGACATATTTGCACTGAATATACAGTATTTTTTAATCTAACTTAATAACGTTTATACACTGAAAATCCGAATTCGCTCAGTCAACCTAAAAGTTTTGTGGAAACGGCTTGCACTCAAAACTTTTAGTTTAGTAAACTGTGGTAACATAATATTGAGTACACTAGACACATAATAAATGTGTCACACATGACCCTTGTTTGACTGTGAATTTATGTTTGATGAACTTAACTTTTTTATCATACAACATAACTGATTTATGTTTTCTGAGCATTCAATTGTATGTCATATACACTCAAAAAAATTACATTGTTCCAACAGATTCTAATTATTTTGAAATGATTTGTTGTAATCATGTTATATGAACTTGAATTCATTTAGTCAAGACTACGTTGTAGGAACATAAAATTATTGAGTACAATATTAAGCCACACCTCCAGTAAAATTTCCCAGTATACATTGCCTTGTGTTACCTCTGGTTCAAACCAAATGGTTCAGCCATAATGGTTTAACCCTACAGGCAAAGCACCTTTCCTGTAAAGGTAAAAGGAAATTCCCTTTTGGAATCCAGTTTCAGTTTTGTCAGCAAGATGGTATTCTTTAGGTATATTGAACAGTCATGACAGTTGCGGGTGCAAAATTATTTTTCATTAAATTATCAGATTATTTGAAAGAATGTATGCATTTGATATTAGTTTAGCAAGGGTGGAATTAATTAGTCAAAATCCATACAAAACACTAAAATAATTAAACAATTCCAGCATTTCAACATACAGCAGAGCATGCTGGGAAATATCACATGAAAATTATGACTGCTTGTCAAATGAACATAAAAATATTGAGTATACATTTTAACTACCAGTTACTAAGTTTAATTAACTATCAAAATATATACTAAGTGCACAGTATATGTGTTGTTCATCGGCCTTGAACTAATTAAGCAATGTTTACTTTATATATTTTAGTAGAATAAACTCAAAACTCAAAAATTGTTTACTTAACGTAAAATAATTATGTCAACCTCACTAGGGGTGAATGTTTGTCTTAAGTGAACATAATGTTTTTATGTTGTTTTGACAGTCATGAACATTTGTGTGGACTTAACAATAACATTTTGTGTCATGGGCAGATTGGGGTTTACAGTGTATGTGTAACTGTATACCTGAATGTTTGTACTTTATGTGTAACTTAATGTCGCCTGGCACCTTGCGCATTGTCTTGGCCAGGTCGCAATTGCAAATGAGAACTTGTTCTTAATCGATTAACATAATTAAATAAAGGTGTAATTAAAATAAATAAAAATATCAGTTGCACTTCATGAGTTTGATACTATGTTAATCACACAAATACTACAACAACTGTACTACTTACAGGATGTTTATTGTCCATTCAAACATTCTAGAGTACAGTACTGTAATTGTTTGTTGAGTATTCATTCTTGTTACTGCAGTGGTCACAGTAATGTACTGTAATTCACCAACACAAATGCACATAAATGAAATTTGTGGAAAACAAAAAAGTCCAAGAAAATAAGGAAAAAAATGTAGGGCATTTTCACCTAGGTAAGAGGGTTAGAGTACAGTAATACTGATATTATACTGTTTATTCTATCTCAGTATCATATCTCTACCCAGTGTTAGGCCATAGACTTTCATCAACATCACAGGCTATGTTTTCCCTAGCCAAACAGTGGCGGGAAAAAATGCCCTGAAAAGCCATCCCTGACAGGACATGAGAGCACACTATATCAGAACATGTAAGTTATCTCTAGCCTACATTGTATTTTTGTTGATATTTACTGTACACAAAGGTAATGGAAAAAACACATACCTGGACATATAAGAAATGCAGCTCTTTCACTCTTAGTTTATGGAACCCGGTACACTGTGTTTCTTGCGCATATGGTTGCGCCGAAATATGCGATCAATTGTTGAATCTGTTTTGGAAAATGGCATTTTCAATAATTCATGTCTGGGTTTCTCTGAGGCGTATGATGTTGTTGAACACAACCATGTTCACAAAGGCGTTGACTTGGGCATCTGAAGAAATGCTTGGTCTACCACCAACAACTGGTTGTCTTTCAATTCTGCAAACAAACGAAACTGTTTGACATTTACAAACATTATTGAAGATGTGAATCCTGAAGTTCATGTCATGTTCTTGTATTGTCTGCTACTGTAATGCATGTAGTTTCAAGGTATTTATAGTAGAGAATAGTACAACTTTATAGTACAGGACCTGTTTTCATTCTTGAAAGTACAAACAATCAATGTGCCAATGAAAGGGCTCAGGTTTGGCTGTATCTCAGCCTAGCTTCCCTCATTGTCATTGTACCATTTATCAGAACATGGTCCACTACAGTAGCACAGTTCTCATCTGAGGCAACTGTTCCTCTTTCTCCAACTCTGCCTCTCCCTTGTCCACCTCATCTCACTCTTGCCATTCCTCTGCCTTATTCTCTAATGTTTGCATCCATGATTCCATGAACACAGGTAAGCTCACCTGTTGGCCTTTTCCATCAGTCCAACATCCTGATTGCTTCGTTGAGTAATTTTGCTTGTTAGTGTTTACACCTAGACAAGTGTTTGTTAAAGGAAAATTCTGGTGCAAAATGAACCTAAGGGTTAATAACACATGGGTACCGAGTCGACCGTTCTATGAGACTTATTTTCATGCTAATCGAATGTATCCAGTTTTAGTGCAAACTGATAATTACCTTATAACGCTATTTGTGAGGGCATGGATGAAGTAAAAAGAAATCACTCTTTTATACCACTAACAAGGCTCAAAATAGCACCACACATCCACGGTAGCATAATGAGGGTCCCTACATGCAAACCTAAGCATTGAGAACTTTGTAAGTGAAAAAGATAGTTTAAAAGACAGTACTGTTTGCATTTACAAGCAGGCGCCATCTTGGGAAAACAGACTCGACCAGTCGAACAATGAATGCCGTGCTACGTGAGCTGAACTGTAAGCAAATTGTGTTTGATTTTAGTTCACATCGCCAGCTGTAAGTCTTGCTCATTGATCTGCATGAATGACTGAAAAACCTCCTGCCATGGGAGATTTCAAGTCACAGTTCAGCTCACGTTCAGGCCCTTTTCCTCTTTTGCCTGGAGAAGACGACAGCTGTTTTGTCCAAAAACTATTTGAAATGTTGACTCGTCGGACCACAAAACACAATTCCACTGTGCTAGTGTCCATCTCAGATGAGACCGAGCTCAGAGAAATCAGCAGCGCTTCTGAACAGTGTTTATGTATGTATTGCGCTTTGCATAGTAAAACCTTAACTTGCAAATGGTGTTGTCATGTTGCGAATGATGTGGCGAATGGTTGCTAACAGTTGCGAATGGTGTTGTCATGGCATGGTAACATTCACATCTGTGAGAGCACCATTAATGCAGAAAGTTATGTACACATTTTGGAGCAACATATGCTCCCATCCAGGCATTCTCTATTCCAGGGACGCCCCTGCATTTTCCAGCACGACAACACAAAACCACCATGTGTTGCCAGGATTAAGCGCATGGTTGCGTAAGCAGAGAGCGCAAGTGCTAGTCCTAGTCCTGATTTGTCTCCAATTGAGAATTTGTGGAGCATTTTGAAGCACAAAATATGGCAACGAAGGCCCGTACAGTTTTACAGCTGAGGACATGCATAATGGATGAATGGGGAAAAACTACACCAACTGGTGTCTTCAGTGCCCAAACGCTTAATAAGTGTTATTAAAAGAAATGATGTTACACAGTGGTAAACAGTTGACATATTAAGTCAATAATGTGTTTTCAATATTGTACAGAATGAATTGAAGTTTCAAATGACTCTTTTTGTTTGTTTTTTAGCATTTTCCATACTGTCTGAACTTTTTTGGAATTGAGGTTGTACACTGTTTTCCTTGACACCCTCTTTTTACGGCAAGACAAATGTATTTGTTCTTAGTATTTGTTACTATGACACCGCATAGTTACTATGACAAAGTGTAGTTACCTTGTAGGGCCTTGTGGTCAGAATGTCCAGATTCAGAATGTAAACACACATCCAGTTTAACTGAAGTGTATAGAAAAACTACTGTGGGACTGGGAGCTGCAGTATATACTGCTGATTTATACTTTTGGAAGAAACATCCCTCAACTAAAGTAGCTGCAGTAAACAAATCTGCAGTTTGAGGTTGGCTGTTAAAGGTTGAAGAAGAGTCTATTGGCAGAACATATCTCTGATTTATGTATAAAGCCATTTCATTTCATTTTAAACGGGGATGCTAATAAAATCAGCATCAAAAAACGATGTGGTGCCTCGAGCAAAGGGGACGAAGCAGAGGCCAGCACTACAGGCTATTTTACTACTACCTTATTTAACATCTATAAATCAAATTCAATATAAATACATTAAATGTTATATTGTTCTTTTTAATAACTTTGGTTGGGTTTTTGTGTTGTACTTAAACTTTATTGAAATGTGAGCTAAATATCTTGCCAAACTACCCACATTAATCCAACAGTAAGAATGACACAGAAGACATTCAGGCTGTACTTCAAAGCATACGAACTGTATTATTTTCCTTGGTAACCTATGAGCAGGTTAAACATGCAACGTCTTGCTCTTTCAGGGATCAGTTTTATGGAAACATAATAGTTGTACTCCTGCTGGACATGGGAAAACCTGCAGGATAAAATCAATCCAGAATTAGCCCATCATTTTGAATCAGTGATTTGTTATAGGGTAAGTGAAGGAACCCAAACTTATAATAAGGAATTAATGATTTCCTGGCAAAATAATAATAATGCATTACAAATGTTCATGAAAATGCAGTTGGTGTCTTAATTAGCCTCTAGGTTTAGCCTCTAAGTTTCATTCACATTTGAACAACTGATGCAGTGTTTAAAGTAGCAATTTAAAGGCTTCTGGTGAAATCATGAAAGTGTGAGGGTTGTGCTTTTGAAGCCAAAAATTATAAAATGTAACAAGTCATTTGAAAATTATTTAATAAAGTTATTTGGATCATTTGTTCACAGTGTTAACTCCAATCATCTATTTCCCCTGTTTCACATGTAATAAGGGACAAAAAAGTAATCATACAATGACTATTAAAGTGTGTACTCTCGGATTAAATGTTTGGGTACACAACAGTTAGTCAATTTAGTTAAAAAACATTTAAAATAGAAATAAAATTACAGTAGGTAATACATTGTCTCTCCATTTTAAAGGAATTTGGGAAGTTTAGCATCATGTACAATGGAGTATTGAGAGTACTAGGTAGCATATCTTTTGCATGCTATGATTGCCTGAAGTCTGCGACCCATATACAGTACGTCACCAGACACTATCCATTTCCTTGTTTATGTTTTGCTAGAGTAGGTATTACAGCTATCTTCAGTTACGGATGATTTCTGGGAATGTTTTCCTTCAGTCATGTCTTCAACCTGTGAAAGGCATGTTCAGTTGGATTGAGGGGTCTGATTTCGCCAGTCAAAAACCTTATACTTTCTGGTTTTGTAAAACGATTTGGCAGCTCCACACATGGCAGCCTACTTTGAAGGCTCTAGAAAGCATTTCCCTGTCTCTATAATATACCGCGTTTACGTTACGATAGATTTCAGCAACATTTTCCGAATCTGCACGAGCATAGCTCGGGACAAGACACAATTGTACTGTGTACACTAGCAGGTCTTTCTTGAGTTCCACGTGAACTCAGGCAGCGGTGTAGCACAAGATCCTGGGCCCTATGCACAGGCAGTCCTGATGGGCCCCCATGTTCCTCAACCCCAATATATTCCAGACTTTAAGGGCCCTCTCTCCCCTTTGGGCCCTGGTAATCAGTATTGGTTTTACCCCCAGTCCGACGCCCCTGAACTCAGGAGGTAGTGCACAAGAAGAATTGTTGAAATTGAATGAAAGATCCCACCTGGGGATTTGCTAACAGCCCAGGAGAAATGTGTATTGCAAGGAAATTCTTCAGGTGCAAGTCAATGGGATGGGCTGGTTTCTGAGTGAAGCACCCAGCTCAAGACGTCTTGAATGACATATACACAAACACGAAATTGCGGTATAGAGACATGACAATGTAAATACAAACACTAGGGAAATGATTTTGTCTCTGCTCCAGCGGACTCGAAAATTTTGCTGAAATCTTTCGGTTTGTAAACGCGGCCTATATTCCACTGCTGGTTTATTTCTAAAGCTAAGCGGGGTTGGGCCTGGTTAGGCTGGTCGGGCCCTGGATGGGAGACCAATGATGCTGGAAATGGTGTTGGAGGGCCAGTAGGGGGCACTGCTCCATCTGGTCTAAATATCACTCCCAATGCCCCAGGGCAGTAAAGGGGACATCTACCCTGCATAGGGTGCCCTCTTATATGGGACATTAAACGGGTGTCCTGACTCTCTGTGGTCACTAAAGATCCCATGGAACTTATCGTAAGATTACGGTTGTTAACCCTGGTGTCCTGGAAATACTGACAACCAGGCCTCATTTAATCATGGCCACCATATAATCCCCCTTATTCCTAATTGCCATATACACTCACCGGCCTCTTTATTAGGTACACATGTTCAACTGCTCGTTAACACCAATAGCTAATCAGTCAATGCATTTAGGCATGTAGACATGGTCAAGACAATCTGCTGAAGTCCAAACCAAGTATCAGAATGGGATATTAGGCTGGGTGTCTGTAAAAAGCACTTTGTGACAACTGCTGATGTAAACGGCTTTCTAAAATAAATTTGATTGATAGAACTCTTCCCTTGGGCAGAAGGTTGAGGTCCATCAAGATCTCTCGCTACAAGAACAGTTTCTTCCCTACAGCAGTAGGCCTCATGAACATGCCCCCGAAAATGAACTGTACAGATACTGTAGATATACTGCTCATATTCTACTCATATATCACACCCTAAAAGTTTAAAACTGTTATTACTGTTGTTTACATTATACTGGTACATTACAGTGTAATGCATACATTATACGGTTAATTTACTGTAGATATATATATTTATATATACATATATATATATATATACATATATACATACTTGTTCATATCCTGTTCACATTCTGCTCATATCCTGCACATTAAAAGTAAAAAAGGTTTACATTTCTGTGATTTATGTAAAACAAAGTCATACACCAGTAGACCAGAAAAAAATACTTGTTTGGTAAAAACTCACTTGGCAAAAAATCTGTTTCTCATTCAGATTGAATGGGGAAGAAAGGTAGCCTGGGAGAATCCTGATGGGCTTCCGGCAAATTTGAGATTTGCTCTGTAAGTCAGTCTGGCCAAGATCCCATTCAAGCCCATTTCCAATTTTTCCAAATTGAGGCACCAATCACAATTGTTGAGGCGTGCTTTACACGATGACGCAGCTATACTGCCATTGGTTGAAGCAGACAACTACAACGATGGCTGCCGCAATGGAACATCCAGAATATCACTTGTTCTAATCAGCTATCGTGTCTGTTTTAAGCAATTTGAAGATTTCCTTTTTGTTAAAATCCAAGCAAAGAACAAAACTCGAAGCCTTCATATCTAAAAAAAAAGATGTTGTCACGGTCTTGACGACTCGATTCGGCAAAAGTCTGATATATCCAATTGTGCCGAGAGGCATTTGAGCGGCGTCCGTTGGCGACGTCCCTTTTAAAATGGGCTGTGAATTCAACTTGCCCAGACCCACTCTCAGTTACAACTGGCTAGAAGAAAGGTGATTTAAGTGACTTTGAACATGGAATGGTTCTTGGTGCCAGACGGGCTACTTTGAGTATTTCAGAAAGTATTTCACTGTACTCAAATTGCCTCCACAGTCACACACAGTCAGTTCAATCCAATCAAGCACCTTTGGGATGTAGTGGAACGGGATATTTGCATCATGGATGAGCCGACAAATCTGCAGTGCCTGTGTGATGCAATAATGTCAATATGGACCAAACTCTCTGAGGAATGTTTCTAGCACCTTGTTGAGTCTATGCCACAAATAATTAATGACGAAAGGGGGCCAACCCAGTACTATAGTAGCAAGGTGTACCTAATTAAGTGGCCAGTGATTGTATATCTTCTTACCTCTCCAGCTGATGTGTGGTGAGTGTTCTGGTGCAAAATGACAATCACTGATGTGGATGGGAGTATGTGTGTGTGACTGTGTCTGGATGTGGTTGTGTGCGTTATCTGTGTGTGACTGCGTATGGACGTGGGTGCTACAAGTTGGTGGTGGATAAGATTGGCTGCTCCCCATTCTTATATAAAGTCACTTTGGGTCCTTGAAAAGCACTATATAAACATTTTTATTTGTCAGACACCCTCAGCACCCTCAGCTCTGGTCTTTATGGACCGAGCTACAATGTTATCACAATGTACGTTTAACAGTATAAACTTAACATACAGTTGTTAACCTCACATTATACACATACACCCTATTTAAACTGTCTGTACTTCTGAATCACACTTCTCTACCTGGCTGTCTGATGGATGACTCTGGGTGTGGCGGATGCCACACTACCTACCAGAATGCATAATGCCTACTGTAAAGTTGTGTGGAGGAGGCATAATTGTCTGGGGCTGTTTTTTAGGGTTTGGGCAAGGCCATTTAGTTCCATTGATGGGTCATCTTAATGCTACAGGATACAAAGAGATTTTAGACAATTGGGTGCAAGCTTTCTGGCAACAGTTTGGGGAATTGTTCCCACATAAACACACAGACACACTCCAAAACATTGTGGAAAGCCTTCCCAGAAGAGTGGTGGCTGTTATAGCTGCAAAGGGGGGGGTCAACTCCATATTAATGGCCATGGTTTTGGAAAGGAAGGTCCAGAAATGTCTTATTGGTGAGAGTTTGAGTGCTCTCATGTGGATAAGAGTCCAGTTTGCGTAGACTAATCTAAATACCAAAACAACAGAGTCATCTTTATTTCACCGGGTAAGTCAATGTAGCATCAACACTCATTTGTAATGACAACCTGGCCAAATACATAATGATTAACAACCAAATACATAATGATTAACAACCAAATACATAATGATTAACAACCAAATACATAATGATTAACAACCAAATACATAATGATTAACAACCAAATACATAATGATTAACAACCAAATACATAATGATTAACAACCAAATACATAATG